>RDPX01000193.1:1046772-1065510 GCA_003991215.1 Morbakka virulenta | reverse complement strand
TCTCTCTTTTTCTCTCTCTCTCTCTCTCTCTCTCTCTCTCTCTCTCTCTCTCTCTCTCTCTCTCTCTCTCTCTCTCTCTCTCTCTCTCTTTGTCTGCGAGAACACTAAAAAAACGAAAATATTTGAAGGCTTGCAAAAGTCCCTAACATACGTGAGAACGCGAGAGAAGCTAGATGTGATACGACCATGTCATGAGAATGGGGGAAGAGATTGCTGTAAAGAAGGCAGTCTGCAGCAAGGTAGAGGGCAACAGGGGTAGAGGAAGGCAAATGCTGCGGTGGAGGGATGTCATCAAGAGGGATATGGAGGGCGTTCAAGCAACGACGGAGGACACCAAAGATCGGAGAAAGTGGAGGAGATCTAGTCGAGCGGCTGACCCAACCTGGCTTGTTGGAAAAGGCCGAAAGGAGAAGAAGATTCTGTATTATCCTGTCTTTTATTTTCACCAAAGGACTCTTTTCTCCAATTTAATTCCACAGTTAATTAGGTGTATTTCTATCTTACCGTGCAGACTAATGATATTTTTTTCATAGTTAATCTTCTTTTCTTATTTTGCCTCGTAGTAAATTTGTCATAACTGTATAATAGACTGCTCAAGAAAATTATCATCGATTTCGCCTCTTGACTCCATTTTTTAGTAAGATTGTTAAAAATTAAAATTCTTTGGTATATTTGCTGGTGTGCCCGATAAGTTAAAATAGAAATCAACAGTGTGCTTTGGAAAATAGTGTAGTTTATGGAAAAGAGGTCACAGAGAAAAACAGTATTTTACCTATTCTAGAACTAAAGCCTGGAGAACTTTTGATTATTTTACGTACTCCTTCAGAGCAGAAAAAAAAATTTGTACACAGAAAGACAATAATGTCATTCGGTAACCTAATAATGTCTGTCATATTTCTTCCATTTCAGTCTATGACAGTGATGCTATGAGCATGCACCAAAACCTTTTCCAAATTTTTAAAATTTATGGAAGAGTACCCTAAACCTTTAAGAAATTCTTATGTATTCTTTGTCTTTTCGTTTGACAGCAAAAATCCTGTTCCCATTTCTTCCTGACCATTAACACTGTCTTATCCTTGATATTTAAATGTACCCGTGTTGATAAGTAGAGAGGACATTACTAATGTGCAAAGATATTGGCTTGTTTTTGCTTCGGATTAAATAATTCAACCTCGTTAAGAAAGCTTTTTCATAAAATGGAAGTTAACCATGACCTAACAGCTCCTTGGGAAACTATAACACAGACACCATTGGAAATCAAATCAAATATGTGAATATGAATACTTCCTAACATTCAAAAAGGGATTTGAATTTTTTCCCCTCCTCTACATTTTATATCTTACAATACTTTTTATTTCAGGTACCTGTTTACAAAACCAGACAAATAAATCACTTGAAATGTCAAAACAGAGAATCAAATTTCAATAAAATGTTACAGAAGAAAACATAGGAATTAAGGTACTGTTGTCAATTATTACATAGAAACAGAAAAATATTAGAAAATATTTGACCAGGAAATAGGGGAACGTGTTCGAGCGAGCAAACCTGAAAATATAATTATATATATGTAATAAGAACTATGAGACGTCACCAAAATTTTTATCATCCCACTTTCCCTAATGTTAATACACATTTAATTTTTATGCCTTGAGTAAAGCTGCATTAAATGTGCATTAATATTAGAGAGGGCTTCAGACCTTCATGCTGAATTAATCAAATAGAATGAAATAATAATAATAAAATGACATGTAAAATGAAGCATCAATGAGGGGAAAGGGAGAGGGCCAGTAAGAGACTAAAAAATAAAATTAAAAGAAAAAAGAAAAACAGTATGTAACAGAGAGCTGTTACGATCCACCGACCACTGGGTTATGGGCCCAGCATGCTTCCTCAGCGCCACTCTGCTGACTTTTCGGCGCGTTATTGTGTAACATAGACTATTGTACACCCAATATATTGAATAGTATTATTATTAATACTGCAAGTTGAGTACATGTGAAACTGTCAGAGGATCAAAAGTGTCTAAAATTCAAAATACTAAGAGATATTAGAGACTTTAGCTGCTCTGACAGTTTCACATGTACCCAACTTGCAGTATTTATAATGCTATTCAATATATTGGGTGAACAAAAGACTTTGTTACACAATACCAAAAAATTGCGGCTGTGGTATAGTGTTCTCCTTCGCTTCGCTCGAACAATTATATTATTCTAATACATTAATATAATCAGATGTTCGAGTAAGAAAAACTCTGACTTTACAGTTCTCAGAGTTTCATGTCTTTCCCAATCTTCAGCTGTATAATTTGCGAGGGTGTATTTATTTACAAACGAACCAAAATTGTTTCCAAATGTCAACATATGAATAAATATACCCTCACAAATTACAAATCAAAAGACTGACAATAGATAATGATTTTCTAATGCCTGTTTCCTGTTTTGTAGTTCCACCCTTAATGATTATTTTGTTATCAATAGTTGCTTTTCAAAAGGTCAGGTTACACAATTATTTGTATAACATCTTAGTAAAAAAATTTTTTTCAAGTGATTATTTGTATACAGCTGAAGATTGTGAAAGACATGAAAGTCTGAGTACTGTAAAGTTAGAGTTTTTCTTACTCGTATATCTGATTATATGATAGCTCCTACGTTTTAACGTGGTAGACCACTGTTGTTGATGACATTTCACATTCATTTGTTAATATAATACATTAATATTATACATAATATTTATGGAGATGACTACCTTTTTTAAGGGAATCAGTGTTAAATTGATAGGAACGTATCATAACAAAAAATTAGATTAAAAAAAATGCCATCTTTATTTTGAAATAAATTGTCAACGTAGTAGGGATAGAACTACTTACTTGAGATCACGCTTTCACTTTTAAAAATTCACGATATTAGTTAAGTGCCATTTTGTTTCAACTTGACTTGAATTTCATCGTTCTTGGTGAAAAAGAAGATTTGAATAGTCGAAAAGTTTTTGAATGCCTGACTACACACGAATCAGACAAAGTATGAAATTTTCATCTATTACGATAGCTCAATTATTCCTGTCTATATTGTGCATAGGCTTCGAAAATGAAGAGTTAATTATGAAAATCAACTGTCAAAAACCATTGAAAACCATGCGATAAAATATCAACAACGACGTCTATATTTGCCTTGAAATTGACAGATATTTTGAACAAATGAACTTACAAGCCAGATCTCAGGTCCACAAACTTGTAGCCACAAAGGATAAACATATGTAATTAGTGTTCTTGGAGAATTGCATATTGTAATATATATATATATATATATATACATAAGGTAAAAGACGAAAAATAAGAACTGTAATTGCAACTAGTAGTTGCAATCACAGTTTTTATTTTCCTTGTTTTACCTTAGGTATATTGCTCTGTTATATGCATTGAGCACTTTTTAATACGAATGCACAAAATTACACACACACACAGATATATATATATATATCTCTCTATGTATATATTTATATGTATATATGTATATATGTATATATGTATATATGTATATATGTATATATGTATATATGTATATATGTATATATGTATATATGTATATATGTATATAGTTATATATGTATATATGTATATTTGTATATATGTATATATGTATATATGTATATATGTATATATGTATATATGTATATATGTATATATGTATATATGTATATATGTATATATGTATATATGTATATATGTATATATGTATATATGTATATATGTATATATGTATATATGTATATATGTATATATGTATATATGTATATATGTATATATGTATATATGTATATATGTATATATGTATATATGTATATATGTATATATGTATATATGTATATATGTATATATGTATATATGTATATATGTATATATGTATATATGTATATATGTATATATGTATATATGTATATATGTATATATGTATATATGTATATATGTATATATGTATATATGTATATATGTATATATGTATATATGTATATATGTATATATGTATATATGTATATATGTATATATGTATATATGTATATATGTATATATGTATATATGTATATATGTATATATGTATATATGTATATATGTATATATGTATATATGTATATATGTATATATGTATATATGTATATATGTATATATGTATATATGTATATATGTATATATGTATATATGTATATATGTATATATGTATATATGTATATATGTATATATGTATATATGTATATATGTATATATGTATATATGTATATATGTATATATGTATATATGTATATATGTATATATGTATATATGTATATATGTATATATGTATATATGTATATATGTATATATGTATATATGTATATATGTATATATGTATATATGTATATATGTATATATGTATATATGTATATATGTATATATGTATATATGTATATATGTATATATGTATATATGTATATATGTATATATGTATATATGTATATATGTATATATGTATATATGTATATATGTATATATGTATATATGTATATATGTATATATGTATATATGTATATATGTATATATGTATATATGTATATATGTATATATGTATATATGTATATATGTATATATGTATATATGTATATATGTATATATGTATATATGTATATATGTATATATGTATATATGTATATATGTATATATGTATATATGTATATATGTATATATGTATATATGTATATATGTATATATGTATATATGTATATATGTATATATGTATATATGTATATATGTATATATGTATATATGTATATATGTATATATGTATATATGTATATATGTATATATGTATATATGTATATATGTATATATGTATATATGTATATATGTATATATGTATATATGTATATATGTATATATGTATATATGTATATATGTATATATGTATATATGTATATATGTATATATGTATATATGTATATATGTATATATGTATATATGTATATATGTATATATGTATATATGTATATATGTATATATGTATATATGTATATATGTATATATGTATATATGTATATATGTATATATGTATATATGTATATATGTATATATGTATATATGTATATATGTATATATGTATATATGTATATATGTATATATGTATATATGTATATATGTATATATGTATATATGTATATATGTATATATGTATATATGTATATATGTATATATGTATATATGTATATATGTATATATGTATATATGTATATATGTATATATGTATATATGTATATATGTATATATGTATATATGTATATATGTATATATGTATATATGTATATATGTATATATGTATATATGTATATATGTATATATGTATATATGTATATATGTATATATGTATATATGTATATATGTATATATGTATATATGTATATATGTATATATGTATATATGTATATATGTATATATGTATATATGTATATATGTATATATGTATATATGTATATATGTATATATGTATATATGTATATATGTATATATGTATATATGTATATATGTATATATGTATATATGTATATATGTATATATGTATATATGTATATATGTATATATGTATATATGTATATATGTATATATGTATATATGTATATATGTATATATGTATATATGTATATATGTATATATGTATATATGTATATATGTATATATGTATATATGTATATATGTATATATGTATA
This sequence comes from Morbakka virulenta, assembly GCA_003991215.1. NCBI lineage: Eukaryota > Metazoa > Cnidaria > Cubozoa > Carybdeida > Carukiidae > Morbakka > Morbakka virulenta. Next base: position 1,059,783 of record RDPX01000193.1, on the reverse strand, counting down.
TATGTATATATGTATATATGTATATATGTATATATGTATATATGTATATATGTATATATGTATATATGTATATATGTATATATGTATATATGTATATATGTATATATGTATATATGTATATATGTATATATGTATATATGTATATATGTATATATGTATATATGTATATATGTATATATGTATATATGTATATATGTATATATGTATATATGTATATATGTATATATGTATATATGTATATATGTATATATGTATATATGTATATATGTATATATGTATATATGTATATATGTATATATGTATATATGTATATATGTATATATGTATATATGTATATATGTATATATGTATATATGTATATATGTATATATGTATATATGTATATATGTATATATGTATATATGTATATATGTATATATGTATATATGTATATATGTATATATGTATATATGTATATATGTATATATGTATATATGTATATATGTATATATGTATATATGTATATATGTATATATGTATATATGTATATATGTATATATGTATATATGTATATATGTATATATGTATATATGTATATATGTATATATGTATATATGTATATATGTATATATGTATATATGTATATATGTATATATGTATATATGTATATATGTATATATGTATATATGTATATATGTATATATGTATATATGTATATATGTATATATGTATATATGTATATATGTATATATGTATATATGTATATATGTATATATGTATATATGTATATATGTATATATGTATATATGTATATATGTATATATGTATATATGTATATATGTATATATGTATATATGTATATATGTATATATGTATATATGTATATATGTATATATGTATATATGTATATATGTATATATGTATATATGTATATATGTATATATGTATATATGTATATATGTATATATGTATATATGTATATATGTATATATGTATATATGTATATATGTATATATGTATATATGTATATATGTATATATGTATATATGTATATATGTATATATGTATATATGTATATATGTATATATGTATATATGTATATATGTATATATGTATATATGTATATATGTATATATGTATATATGTATATATGTATATATGTATATATGTATATATGTATATATGTATATATGTATATATGTATATATGTATATATGTATATATGTATATATGTATATATGTATATATGTATATATGTATATATGTATATATGTATATATGTATATATGTATATATGTATATATGTATATATGTATATATGTATATATGTATATATGTATATATGTATATATGTATATATGTATATATGTATATATGTATATATGTATATATGTATATATGTATATATGTATATATGTATATATGTATATATGTATATATGTATATATGTATATATGTATATATGTATATATGTATATATGTATATATGTATATATGTATATATGTATATATGTATATATGTATATATGTATATATGTATATATGTATATATGTATATATGTATATATGTATATATGTATATATGTATATATGTATATATGTATATATGTATATATGTATATATGTATATATGTATATATGTATATATGTATATATGTATATATGTATATATGTATATATGTATATATGTATATATGTATATATGTATATATGTATATATGTATATATGTATATATGTATATATGTATATATGTATATATGTATATATGTATATATGTATATATGTATATATGTATATATGTATATATGTATATATGTATATATGTATATATGTATATATGTATATATGTATATATGTATATATGTATATATGTATATATGTATATATGTATATATGTATATATGTATATATGTATATATGTATATATGTATATATGTATATATGTATATATGTATATATGTATATATGTATATATGTATATATGTATATATGTATATATGTATATATGTATATATGTATATATGTATATATGTATATATGTATATATGTATATATGTATATATGTATATATGTATATATGTATATATGTATATATGTATATATGTATATATGTATATATGTATATATGTATATATGTATATATGTATATATGTATATATGTATATATGTATATATGTATATATGTATATATGTATATATGTATATATGTATATATGTATATATGTATATATGTATATATGTATATATGTATATATGTATATATGTATATATGTATATATGTATATATGTATATATGTATATATGTATATATGTATATATGTATATATGTATATATGTATATATGTATATATGTATATATGTATATATGTATATATGTATATATGTATATATGTATATATGTATATATGTATATATGTATATATGTATATATGTATATATGTATATATGTATATATGTATATATGTATATATGTATATATGTATATATGTATATATGTATATATGTATATATGTATATATGTATATATGTATATATGTATATATGTATATATGTATATATGTATATATGTATATATGTATATATGTATATATGTATATATGTATATATGTATATATGTATATATGTATATATGTATATATGTATATATGTATATATGTATATATGTATATATGTATATATGTATATATGTATATATGTATATATGTATATATGTATATATGTATATATGTATATATGTATATATGTATATATGTATATATGTATATATGTATATATGTATATATGTATATATGTATATATGTATATATGTATATATGTATATATGTATATATGTATATATGTATATATGTATATATGTATATATGTATATATGTATATATGTATATATGTATATATGTATATATGTATATATGTATATATGTATATATGTATATATGTATATATGTATATATGTATATATGTATATATGTATATATGTATATATGTATATATGTATATATGTATATATGTATATATGTATATATGTATATATGTATATATGTATATATGTATATATGTATATATGTATATATGTATATATGTATATATGTATATATGTATATATGTATATATGTATATATGTATATATGTATATATGTATATATGTATATATGTATATATGTATATATGTATATATGTATATATGTATATATGTATATATGTATATATGTATATATGTATATATGTATATATGTATATATGTATATATGTATATATGTATATATGTATATATGTATATATGTATATATGTATATATGTATATATGTATATATGTATATATGTATATATGTATATATGTATATATGTATATATGTATATATGTATATATGTATATATGTATATATGTATATATGTATATATGTATATATGTATATATGTATATATGTATATATGTATATATGTATATATGTATATATGTATATATGTATATATGTATATATGTATATATGTATATATGTATATATGTATATATGTATATATGTATATATGTATATATGTATATATGTATATATGTATATATGTATATATGTATATATGTATATATGTATATATGTATATATGTATATATGTATATATGTATATATGTATATATGTATATATGTATATATGTATATATGTATATATGTATATATGTATATATGTATATATGTATATATGTATATATGTATATATGTATATATGTATATATGTATATATGTATATATGTATATATGTATATATGTATATATGTATATATGTATATATGTATATATGTATATATGTATATATGTATATATGTATATATGTATATATGTATATATGTATATATGTATATATGTATATATGTATATATGTATATATGTATATATGTATATATGTATATATGTATATATGTATATATGTATATATGTATATATGTATATATGTATATATGTATATATGTATATATGTATATATGTATATATGTATATATGTATATATGTATATATGTATATATGTATATATGTATATATGTATATATGTATATATGTATATATGTATATATGTATATATGTATATATGTATATATGTATATATGTATATATGTATATATGTATATATGTATATATGTATATATGTATATATGTATATATGTATATATGTATATATGTATATATGTATATATGTATATATGTATATATGTATATATGTATATATGTATATATGTATATATGTATATATGTATATATGTATATATGTATATATGTATATATGTATATATGTATATATGTATATATGTATATATGTATATATGTATATATGTATATATGTATATATGTATATATGTATATATGTATATATGTATATATGTATATATGTATATATGTATATATGTATATATGTATATATGTATATATGTATATATGTATATATGTATATATGTATATATGTATATATGTATATATGTATATATGTATATATGTATATATGTATATATGTATATATGTATATATGTATATATGTATATATGTATATATGTATATATGTATATATGTATATATGTATATATGTATATATGTATATATGTATATATGTATATATGTATATATGTATATATGTATATATGTATATATGTATATATGTATATATGTATATATGTATATATGTATATATGTATATATGTATATATGTATATATGTATATATGTATATATGTATATATGTATATATGTATATATGTATATATGTATATATGTATATATGTATATATGTATATATGTATATATGTATATATGTATATATGTATATATGTATATATGTATATATGTATATATGTATATATGTATATATGTATATATGTATATATGTATATATGTATATATGTATATATGTATATATGTATATATGTATATATGTATATATGTATATATGTATATATGTATATATGTATATATGTATATATGTATATATGTATATATGTATATATGTATATATGTATATATGTATATATGTATATATGTATATATGTATATATGTATATATGTATATATGTATATATGTATATATGTATATATGTATATATGTATATATGTATATATGTATATATGTATATATGTATATATGTATATATGTATATATGTATATATGTATATATGTATATATGTATATATGTATATATGTATATATGTATATATGTATATATGTATATATGTATATATGTATATATGTATATATGTATATATGTATATATGTATATATGTATATATGTATATATGTATATATGTATATATGTATATATGTATATATGTATATATGTATATATGTATATATGTATATATGTATATATGTATATATGTATATATGTATATATGTATATATGTATATATGTATATATGTATATATGTATATATGTATATATGTATATATGTATATATGTATATATGTATATATGTATATATGTATATATGTATATATGTATATATGTATATATGTATATATGTATATATGTATATATGTATATATGTATATATGTATATATGTATATATGTATATATGTATATATGTATATATGTATATATGTATATATGTATATATGTATATATGTATATATGTATATATGTATATATGTATATATGTATATATGTATATATGTATATATGTATATATGTATATATGTATATATGTATATATGTATATATGTATATATGTATATATGTATATATGTATATATGTATATATGTATATATGTATATATGTATATATGTATATATGTATATATGTATATATGTATATATGTATATATGTATATATGTATATATGTATATATGTATATATGTATATATGTATATATGTATATATGTATATATGTATATATGTATATATGTATATATGTATATATGTATATATGTATATATGTATATATGTATATATGTATATATGTATATATGTATATATGTATATATGTATATATGTATATATGTATATATGTATATATGTATATATGTATATATGTATATATGTATATATGTATATATGTATATATGTATATATGTATATATGTATATATGTATATATGTATATATGTATATATGTATATATGTATATATGTATATATGTATATATGTATATATGTATATATGTATATATGTATATATGTATATATGTATATATGTATATATGTATATATGTATATATGTATATATGTATATATGTATATATGTATATATGTATATATGTATATATGTATATATGTATATATGTATATATGTATATATGTATATATGTATATATGTATATATGTATATATGTATATATGTATATATGTATATATGTATATATGTATATATGTATATATGTATATATGTATATATGTATATATGTATATATGTATATATGTATATATGTATATATGTATATATGTATATATGTATATATGTATATATGTATATATGTATATATGTATATATGTATATATGTATATATGTATATATGTATATATGTATATATGTATATATGTATATATGTATATATGTATATATGTATATATGTATATATGTATATATGTATATATGTATATATGTATATATGTATATATGTATATATGTATATATGTATATATGTATATATGTATATATGTATATATGTATATATGTATATATGTATATATGTATATATGTATATATGTATATATGTATATATGTATATATGTATATATGTATATATGTATATATGTATATATGTATATATGTATATATGTATATATGTATATNTAGATGGATAGATGGATAGATGGATAGATTGATAGATGGATAGATTGATAGATGGATAGATGGATAGATGGATAGATGGATAGATGGATAGATGGATAGATGGATAGATGGATAGATGGATAGATGGATAGATGGATAGATGGATAGATTCGATTGATAGGAATCTACCTATCTGTCTATTTATATACGTTACACATTTTTAAAAGTTGGTGGTCCCCTTTTTGTTTTAACAAAAAGTAAGAAGGGTCAGAACCCAGTGAAGGCAGAGAATATAATGATGGTTTTTAGTGTTTGTTTACTAACCTTAATTCCTTGTTAACTCCGACAGATATAAATTTTCATGCTATTTTTTGTTGCTATTTCTTGTTGTTCTTAATGGCAATGACATTTCTCTTCTTCCCTTTTAGCCCTTATATAGATCTTTGGCCTCCTCCTGTGTCTACAACTCTGTTGTCATCGTCATCATCAGGTTACATGACTCCTAGCCAGGTCTCTCGTGACTTTTTCTCCACTCCTCTCAGTCTTCTGCTTTTCTCTTCATCTCTGCGTAGGCCACTCCATTCTTGATGCCATCCAACATCATAATCCTCTTCCTTCCTCTGGGCCTTTTTCTTTCTGTTTTACTTTTCAGGACTCTTTGTAACAAGCCGTCATGCCTTAGAATATGGTCAACCTGTCGCTTCCTTGTCTTTCTGTTCACTTCTTGTTGAGGCGTTTCATTATCTCGACTGAGGACTTCCTTGTTACTTAGTTTTTCGGTCCATTTTACTTTCTACATTCTTCTCTACGCCCATATTTCAAATTCCTTTAGCCTTTCAACGTCTGATTTCCTCAGGGTCCAAGTTTCAGATGCATGGATCACAACACTCCACTCTAGGGTCCTGACCAAATACCTTTTGAATTTCTTGCGAACTCCACCATTCAACACTGATTCCAATTTGTTGAATATGCCTAGCGCCTTTTCCTTTAAAAATCTTTACATTTTTGTCGATCTTTCTTTTTAAGGATTCCAGGTGAATTGCCGCCGGGAAATTGCCTGCCGAAATATTGTCCCCTTGAAGATTGCCCCCTGGAAGATTCCTCCCAGGAGATTGCGCCCCAGAATCACGTTTCTGTCATCGCTTTTTCTAAGAGAATCGAAAACGGTATAATCCGTAGAATAGTATAAATTTGATCAACTTGGAATTTCACTCAGTGTGAGTTGTTATGTTATGAATGAGAATTATCATTTTTCATATTATCATTTAAACGCCCTGATTTAAAAAACATCTCAGACCTCTTAAGTAATCCAACTACAAAATGTGGACCAACATTATATCCTATTGACTTTATTTAGAATTTCTGTATTTTTTCTTAATTCACATTCCTACGTAGCCCCTGTAATCCAAATCCTAGCCCTCCTCCTAAACGAGATTGTGTATAATTGCCCCGTTTGTCACGCATTGGAAATGAAGTACTTTTTCACCCACGAATGTAACTTAGTCAAAATTACCATGATTTATAAAGAATTTTTCCGCATTATTCCGCATTAGTGTGTGTCGAAATGTAGAGGGGCATAATACAGAATAATGCGGAACCGCTCCCTTGAGGATTCAATTGGACCTTCTTACTCTATAATCTTGCATTAAAGCGCGGCGCCTATATCTGGATATTTAAAATATCTGCATTTTCATGTCTAGTAAATAGGGCCGCATACAGGCGAATACAGCCAAACATTAGACGCATCAGCCTCTAATGTTTGGCTAAATATCACTCCATGAAAGTTTGAGTGTCAGGAAACCAGAAAACAAAGGAGGAAAGGAACTGGAGGTCCCTTCTTCAGTGACTGTCAAGGTGTCAGAGCATATTTCATCCATAGTAGAGCCTAGTTTACAAAATGCATTTCCATTTGAGATCGCTGGTAAAAATAAAATCAGTTGTCTCTCGTTTCCATATGTTGCCATATTTAACTTAACTTTGTAAACATGACAAAAAAGGTCTACAACTCCCTATATTACATAAGCTCTATTAACATAGGATGCAGAGATTGTCCTTAAAATTTAACTTTAGAAAATTGGAACTCGAAATTATGTTCTGGTTTCCTTCCTTGTTCTATTATTTCACTTAACATTTTAACTTTGTGCTATAATCTGATGAGGTTGCCTGATACCTCCAGGCAACTGCACTCTACGATACTTCGATTGTCCCAGGGTTTCACTCGCCTGAATCGAGCAAGCTATGATAAACAAGGCTTAGATCGTACCTTCACATAACTATTATAGAAGAAGACTAAATCGAAGAAGAGTTCTAGAGGCAAAAATGCAAGGAAGAAGAAAAAGAGGGCAACAAAAACAAATTTATGGAGGTAGTACCATTTCCATACCACCATGAGGTAGGCACATGGCGCGTTGCCCTTCTTTTAGAGTGGCGGCATAGGTTCCACTTCTTTACCATTTCATCACTGTCAGTTCAACGTCCTTCCAAAATACACGTTTCCAAATAAGCTATTTTGCTGTTGTTATTATTATATTATATTATGTTATATTATATTATATTATGTTATATTATATTATATTATATTATATTATATTATATTATATTATATTATATTATATTATATTATATTATATTATATTATATTATATTATATTATATTATATTATATTATATTATATTATATTATATTATATTATATTATATTATATTATATTATATTATATTATATTATATTATATTATATTATATTTTATTATATTATATTATATTATATTATATTATATTATATTATATTATATTATATTATATTATATTATATTATATTATATTATATTATATTATATTATATTATATTATATTATATTATATTATATTATATTATATTATATTATATTATATTATATTATATTATATTATATTATATTATATTATATTATATTATATTATATTATATTATATTATATTATATTATATTATATTATATTATATTATATTATATTATATTTTTTAGGAATTTTGTTATCTATACTTCTTGATTTCAAAAGGCTTTTTGTTTAAAAGATACTTTTGTAACATACTTATGACTACTATGCCCATTATAAAAATAAAAACAATGCCAACTAATAAAAGTTTTCAAAATAGATAGTTTTTCAGAATTCGTTTGTGGCCTAATGACGAGACTGGCATATTTTCGTCTCTTCAGTTGAGCAAAGAATGTCAAAATTACGCACAAGAGAACAGAAAATGAAAAGTACCATTGCTCTAACTATTTGCTTTCTCTGTCACTTGATTGTATCCTATAACAAAACAAAATTTTTGTTTATCTGGTTTCTCATAAACGGCTTGTTACCTAACCAAAAATGTTTCTGATCAATACTTTTCCGGCTTATCGTAGCTATTGCAGAAAACTGTGGTGATCTAGATGGTGAATGGTATGTGACTTTATTAATTAATTTATTTGAAAGTGTATTTATTTGGTTGTATTGCATTTTATTAAATTAGTTAAGAGGTATACTATACGAGTTTAATTCACAAAGTGGCAGCTAAGAAAAGCAAATACTTAAGTAACACATATCTGTTTTCAGTTGTCCAGTATCAATGACCTTGTCAAATGCAAATGATACTCAACCTCTACAATTTGAAAATGGGTTGATTTTCATTGTAATTGATTGTATCCTATAACAAAACAATAATATTTGTTTATCTGGTTTCTAATAAGTTGCTTGCTACCTAACTAAAAATGTTTCTAATCAATCATTTTCCGGTTTATCGTAGCTAAACATTTCCTAAAACACACGATAGTTTTTAACCTTTTCATCATTGACATGTTTCGGTATTCACATACCTTCGTCAGAATGTATATAAAAGGTACAAGAAATATCAAGGCTTTTTATATTAATCAAAATATCATCTCTTCCTTATAGATATTTCAAGAAATTTTTCACAGTGAGGAATATTAAAAGCCAGAAACTTCGGTGCTGAATCGCAGTTATCGTAGCTATTGCAGAAAACTGTGGTGATCAAGATGGTGAATGGTATGTGACTTTATTTCTTCTTCTACTGTACTTTTTACGGCTTTGGATATATGATATTTCCATCACCTTGTACGTCATCATTTACTACAACTTTTGTCAATTTCTTCCACATTACTCGATCTGATGCTGATGTACGTAACTTTATAAGATCGTCTGTGTTTTCGAAGCTCGTAATATTTCCAGGTAGTATTTTGCCATTCTTTATGCATGTTATGATGTCTTCGTGAAGCTTGACAGGTAATGTTGCCCTCTTTCTTCCTGAAAACTTCTTTGCTCCATCAGGTTTTTCAAAGTAGTACAACATTGCCAATTGACATGGTGTTAACAGTGGTAACCTCAGCATATGTCCGAATGCTGTCCATCTCATTTCTTTCATTTCAACGTGCATGGGGCGTTCGTCGCTCTCTTGGTATACGTTCTTGTTCTTTTTCCTTCTGTTCCTCTTGATCTCCCTCAGATGTTTTCTATGTGCAACGTCTAGTTCTTCGGTTTCGGCTTTTGTGAGGCCCCATGTGGACATGTTGTATGTAAGGATTGGCTTGACTATCGCTTTATACAATTTCAGTTTCTTTCTGATATTCACCTTCTTCTTTAGCCAAACTTTATTTAATGTGTTCATCGCTGCATTCGAGAGCTGTATTCTCCTCTTCAGATCTTCGTGATCTCCTAACAAGCTTCCCAGGTTTTTGGTACTTCTCCATGATTCTTCCTCTTTACATTTATCTCTTTTCACAGTGGTCTGTTCGGTTTTATCATCGTTCACTATTAGATTGTGTTTACCAAGTATCACCTTTGCTTTGTTGTTTATGACTTTGTCTTTGTTGCTGTCGTTATTGACAAAGTCAGTGCCATCTGCATAAACTAATTCTGTTGGGAGACTTGATGTTTTACTATACGAGTGTTTGATTGATGGGTTCAATTCATTTACAACTGATCGGATATCTCTAAGTGCTTTTTCTAGTGCAATCGTGAAAAAGGTGTCTGATATCGCGTCGCCTTGTGGTGATCCTTTATTTGTTGTAAACGATTCTTCTGGAAGGTTGTAGAATCGAAGAGATACCTGATTGTTTGCAAGAAGTAGGTAGAACATTCCTATTTCATCTTCATCAAGAAATTTCTGCATCTCTTCTAATAACGCTTTTCGATCGATTGTGTCAAAAGCGCTACTCATATCAATACCAGTGATCTTGACTTCTATATCTCTGTATAATAGTGATTTGGCTGCTATAAATCTATGTGCCCAAACAATGTCAGTAGTGGATCTTTTCTGTCTGTATGTTGCTTGGCTTTCAGATAGGTAGTTTTCGACTTTTGGCGTTATTCTTTTCAAAGTGATTGTGGAGAGTATTTTTCTTGTTGAATTTAGAAGATTTGTAGGTCTTAAGTTTTTAACTGGACCGCCTGGTGTTTTGGGTTTAGGAGTTGTTAATAGTACGGCTTTATTTGTGTCGAATTGATCATCATGTGTTTCAAAGACTGTATTCATATTTGTTGCAATATTTTTGTGTAAGCTTTATGGACCGTATTTAATAAGCTCCATTTTGATGCCGTTATGTCCTGTCGCTTTGTCGTTATTCATCTTTTTTACTGCAACGGTTACTTCTTTGGTCTGGATTTTATTATTCAGAGCTCGTGGTTCACCCATGAATGCTTCAATATCCTCTGCCTGAGGATTATTGAAGTGTTTCTTGAAATTATTTTTGACAATTTCATATTTCTTGTTGACATCTATTACCGTCTCTCCGTCTTTGTCGAAGATGATGCTGTTCTTCTTCTTGTTGGTGTTCCTTATTTGTTTTACTACTTTGAAAAAGCGTTGGTCGTTATTCGCTTCATTAATATCGTTACAAATTTTATCGATTTCTTTCTCATCAATTTATTGTTGTCGTTTCTTGATAGATTTCATGATTTTATTTATTTCTTTTCTTAGTGTCAATATCTTTTCTGGTTCTGTTGTTGTGCTGATTTGGATTTTAATTTCTTTTTGTTTCTTTGACATGTCAGATATAATTTGGTCATGCTTTCTTCTACCAGGCTGTTTCGCATCGAGACCAACTACTTCTGTAGCTGCTTCTGTGATTATTTTCTTTACACCATTCCACTTTTTCTCCCCTTCATCGTTATCATTGTTGTTGAGCTTGTTTTGGACTAGTTGTCGGTATTCTTACAGTTTCATTTCGTCTGTCACCAAATCAGTAGTGTTTATGTTGCGTGTTCTTTTTGTTGAGTTTTTTGTATTTTTGAACACTATGTAC
>RDPX01000193.1:987717-1038639 GCA_003991215.1 Morbakka virulenta | reverse complement strand
TATTGCTGTGAAACGTGGACAATAACATCAGCGATAGAGAAAAGGTTACAGGCATTTGAAATGTGGTGTTACCGACGACTTTTGAGAGTGAGCTGGACTGAGATGAAAAGAAATGAAGAGATACTGGAGATGATGGGAACAAGCAAATGTCTACTAGAAAGCATGATGAAACGTCAGTTGTCCTACTTCGGACACATAGCACAGCATACCGGTATACAACGCGACATACTAGATGGAAAATTTTCAGGGAAAAGGGCCCGTGGCCCTCAGAGGAAGAAGTGGACCGACATGATAGCAAAAACAACACAGCTAACGCAAGCGGAGCTGAGACGTGAAGTGCAGGACCGGCAGAGATGGAGATCCAGGGTCGCCAACCTCCGGATCGGAGACGGCACTTAGATATGGATGGATGGATAGGATATTATGTTGGTCCACATTTTGTAGTTGGATTACTTAAGAGGTCTGAGGTGTTTTTTAAATCAGGGCCTTAAAATGATAATATGAAAAATGATAATTCTCATTCATAACATAACAACTTACATTGCGTGAAATTCTATGTAGATCAAATTTATACTATTGACGCCTATCTTTTGTTTTACTTCTCAACAGTAAGCCCTACGCAAAGCTTTTATTCGTCGTTGTTGGCTTGTCAGTATTTTAAGGCAGTGACTTCAATTGGAAACCACACGAAACAGATTTCATTTGAAATTCTCGGACCGTGGAAATAAGTTTGGACAAACCGAATTTCGGATGAACGGTGTTTGGATGAACAGCCTTCGACTGCATATCCACTTTGGTCTTTTTGCTTTCTTCTTTCCTTCATATCCGTGTCTAACATTCTCCCACCAACCTGTTCTTTCTCTCTGCTGGCCACCTGTACGAACCACCTGAACCTTGCTTCCATTTGCTTGTCTGTCAATGTCCTAACACGAGCTGTGCCCCTTATATAATCGTCCCAGATCCTATCCAGCTACCTTATTCTAGGTGACCACAGAAGCATCCCGAGTTTTGGAATCTCAGCTTCCTGCTTTTGGGTTGTTGTCACTGTTTCAAATCCATACAGTAATACTGATCTCACTGCCATCTTGTAAACTTTTCCTTTAGAAGATCGCATACCACTCCCATTACTTTCCTCCATCCAATCATCAAGCTTCACTGGCTTTTTTCACCTCTGATGCAGTCGCCGTAGATCTGTAAGTTGAATCCCAGGTCTTTGAAATCTTCAACCCTTTTTACCTCCATTCCTTGCATTCCAATTTTATCCTCCTTTCTTCCGTTCAGTACCTGGCATTTCGTTTTCGCTCTGCTTATTTTCATTCCTCTTTTCTCTAGGGCATCACATCATTTCCCCCGCTCTTCTTTTGCATTTTTCTTGTCTCACAGCACAATATCGTCTGCAAATAATATTATTTACATCATTTTTGAATTAAAGATTTCTACGTAGATTTCCCAGTTTTTATAATAGCAAGGTATTTTCCTGCCAGTATGAGACTCCGATTGGTTTTTCTTTGTCTTCGAAATGAAAATGCATGCTTCAGGTGCTCTAAAATACCACACGTTGCTTTTTTTAACATTGCATGCATTTCCAAAATTTAAGAAATAAAGGCTTTAATAAATAAAGTATACAATTTTAATACCTTTAAATATCACGTCTCTGTGGCGCAATCGGTTAGCGCGTTCGGCTGTTAACCGAAAGGTTGGTGGTTCGAGCCCACCCAGGGACGTTGTGTTTTGTGTACGTTTTTCATGCATTTTTTTAAATGTATTTTTTAAATTCAAATTTAGGTAACGTATAGTGGCTTGCTTTATAAAACTTAGAAACCTCTTGACTAGTCTCACTTTTTAAATGATTCGTAGTTTACGAGTCCCTCAACCAGTAAACCTTGGTAACAAATTGGCCACTGAGAAATTAACTAATGTTGTTGTTGTTACTCTGGCAAAGGCTCACTATTTTGAATGCTTTTGATGGTATGCTATGGCAGAATCAGCATGAACAACTTTGTGTAAAGTCTTGCAAAGCCTCTATGGTTGAATTTTTTCTCTGTTAACACTACGTATTTCGAAAATGCTTTCGGTCAAACTAAACTTGATTTGAACTATGACATACAAGTATTGTACCACAAATTTTTTCATTAACTACTTTTGCTCATACCAACCATCTTTAGCCTCTAATGCTCTCTGTGAATTTCCTGAAAAGTTATCCAACCTTTGACGTCGGAATAGGGAACTTCTCTTCACTAATTAAAGTTTTACCGTCTTTTGGACGATCTCCATAAATCTTCAAATTGATGTTTGATTGAATCCAGGGTTTTTCATACTCCTTCAGGTTTACAAGGAAAACATTAGGATTCAAATATACAATTGTAATTTTTCAATGTTTGATCTGAATGCTCCCTGTGTGGTGCATCAGCGTCTTTTAATGACGAACTTGCAGGCTGACATGTAGACAGACAAGCAGACTGACGAGTGGAGAAAAAAAACCAACATGATCTCAAGAACTTTTATCGTTTGAGGACCAGGAAACTATTTTCTCAAGAAACAAATTACACCACATAAAATAACATCAATTAAATAGATACAATGCAAACATAAAGACAGTTTTAGATAGGATCAATTAACTAGAGTTCAACAATGATACCAATTAACTTAAGGCTAAAAATGTCATCTCAATATATTAAGGGGAAATCATCACAATATCCAGTCTACCAAGGAGTCAAGCTGCGAATGGAAATGAGAATGACTGTGAACTTCATAATCCATCTCACAACAAACAATTATTTTATTTCATACTGTTACCGCATAACATCTAACTCCAACAACCATAGCCGTACTTTTACACATATTTTCTCAAATAGTATAATTTCATCTGTCATCCTCAGGAACGGACAGCTCGACTTCGAGCAGCCGTGGCCCTCCTCGCCAGCTCCCTCCAGAAGTTCCGGTCTTGGACAACTCTCGTTGCTTCTGGCTTTGTCAATCCACCAAGGTCTTTGATGTTATCGCTCAGTCTAGTTTTTTGATCTGCCTCTGCCTCTTTTTACAATAACCATGCCCGTAAGAAGAGTATTTTTCTGGACTGTCATATCTCAAGATGTGACCTATGAAGGATAGCTGGCGTGCTTGTATTGTGTTTAACAAACGATCTTCGCAGTTGATCTTTTGCCATACCGACTCATTAGTTACCCTGTCTGTCCAGCTGTCGCCTACTATAAATACACTTGCACTAAAATCAGTTAGACAAAACAACGGCAGTGTACTTTGACACAAGTGCTAGCAGCCAAATCACAAGGTTTTGGACATTTACATTATCACTATAGTCTTTCTTAATTGACTTGGGGCTTTTTCGAGATCCTTGATGTTTTTTAATTGACTGAATATAATGCGCTAATTTTAGATATACGCATAACCTTCTTACATTAGACAATTTCTAAGAAAATATAAAACAAATTAATATTACCCTGCCAATAAATGCATCTAATAACGCTGTCATCTTGAAAATGAAAAAGGATATTTGAAATTTTTCAAGTATGTTTTACTTGCCAAGAGCTGGTCACAAATGTATACATGCCGATACATTTAAAAAATATTTCGCGAGATATTAAACAACTCTGTCAGCACTTTCACTTTAGCTCGTGAAATAGAAAGCCAGGGTAAAGTAGGTAGGTATATCTGATTATATGATAGCTCCTACGTTTTAATGTGGTAGAGTACTGTTGCTGATGACATTTCATATTCATTTGTTNTTACATTAGACAATTTCTAAGAAAATATAAAACAAATTAATATTACCCTGCCAATAAATGCATCTAATAACGCTGTCATCTTGAAAATGAAAAAGGATATTTGAAATTTTTCAAGTATGTTTTACTTGCCAAGAGCTGGTCAAAAATGTATACATGCCGATACATTTAAAAAATATTTCGCGAGATATTAAACAACTCTGTCAGCACTTTCACTTTAGCTCGTGAAATAGAAAGCCAGGGTAAAGTAGGTAGGTATATCTGATTATATGATAGCTCCTACGTTTTAATGTGGTAGAGTACTGTTGCTGATGACATTTCATATTCATTTGTTAATATATATATATATATATATATATATATATACATAAAAGAGGAGCGTACTTGTAAAATTTCAAAATTTTCTGACCATTTTTTAAGGTCCCTTTTTTTCAAAAAAATTCGAAGTTTTCATTCACAGAAGTTTTGGACTAAAAGTATTCAGAAAATTAACTTATAATATCCAGTTTTCGTCTTCTTAAATAAAATGATACCAAAGTTCTTGCAAAGAGCTTCAAGTCAATTGAGATAGACTTCAAAATTTTAAGGGCATTGTAATAAGAATTCGTGCCACGCCATATAAAATTCACTTAATTTTAAAAAGTACGCAATATTTCTTATAATAAATAAAGCCATTTTTTTGTTATACTCATATCATTATAGTAAAGTGTTACGCTACTTTAATCTCATATTAATCTAAAATTGCTTTTGGTTTTTGGAATTTCGCCCCGTCGTGTTAAAATGCAAACTTCACACGCTTCATCCCCATCCACCCAAAGATCAGCCTCCACCCACTCTTCTTAATCCAAAATATCGAGTGGGAATTACACCCCTGTTATAGATTAGACATTAGTTTTATTAATTAATGGCTTTTTATTAATTGATGTCATCAGGGCTCGAATGAATGCCAAGCCTAAAGAGACCATTATCCAAAGCCTCAGGCTCGGATGGTATGGTCTCGTCCTTAGAAGACCTAAGGCACATGCGACCCGGGAGGTTCTTGCTTTACGACTTCCTGGTAGACGCAATAGAGGGATACCAAAGAAGACGTGGCAAAGCGTGGTCGACAATGATATGATGGAGAGAAATCTGCGGTTGAAAGACGCGATGAACAGAGTTGATTGGAAGAAAAGGACTGGGCCCACACTTCTATTGTGATAGCGAACTCTCAAAAGAGCAAGGTGAGCAATTAATGGTTGTAAGATTTTCAATCCACCCCTAATCAATTCTAGTTTTTGATTACTAACATAGTTTAAGAATATGATAATAATGAAACCATTAATTTAATGATCAACTATCATATGCAAACTCATAATAACTGGTACATTGAGATGGTTTGTATGACTACAACAAATAAACATTCCTTAAAATAATATTGATTTCTAATTAGTACATAAATAAAGTAATAGTGTCAGAAAATGACTGCTTATTTGAGAACATCAGTATGCTAATTTTTACAAACTGTAAAAGAAGTAATGCAAAATATGTCTGTTACTACACAGAGGTAAGTTGTAGAATAAGATATCTGGTCATCATAATCCTTGTAACTATTTTTGACTTTAAGTGGTTACATTAAATAAAGATGTCTGTAAAATTATGACTTTTGTTATTATAAATAATATTGTTATTATTATCTCCATTAGTATTATTATTACTGAGCGGTTACTCACCACCTGTAATGCATGGGTGAAACACCCACATTAAGCACCCAGCAGCAAGCCAGGTAAGGTGAAAGGAGGAACATATACTGTAGCCACAAGAGTGAGATAAAATAGATAGCTGACAATATACAGAAAGATAGTACTAGATCTGGTATTGAAGCATTAAATTTAGACTAGATATTTGTTATTATTCTCGTTGGTAACAAAAACAACAATAAATAGGACAAAAAAGCTATGTTATAATGTATGCCAAAGGGCATATTATTATTATTATTATACTGTTATACTATCATTAATAAGTAAACAAACAAACGAAAATAATAGTGTTCTTCTGCTATCACTTACAGTGCTCGATGGAAATCAAGAGCGAATATGCAAGGTAAAAGAGAAAACTTAAAACTTGTGAATAGAACTTAAAGTTTTGAGTTTTCTCTTTTACCTTGCACTATCATTAATATCATTGTTATACACTTGTCGCTCACCACATGAAAGTGATAATGTGTTCTCAGGGTTTGACATAAAACAAGATTCTCAAATCTTGAGAACCTTTCCCAGAATCCTGGCAAAATGTAATATTATAGTTTTCTGCAACTCAGCAATCTGTGTCTCTATTCTGATGTCTTCCAATCTCTTCCCTGTTTACTTTGATGCTGTTCAAAGTGCCCCTATGGCTATTTTGGATGACTTTCACTCTCATACGCCATAGGTTCTTATCTTTCATGCAAGGTCTTGAAATTTTTCAATCTTTACTTCTTCCTTTGAGTTTATTCTAGTATAACAACGAATAAAACAGTCTATGGTTTTAACAGTTTTCTTTCCTTTTTCTGTTACAGTCATGTCAGAAAGATCAAATGGCCAGTTTGGAGGTTAAAATCCCACACTTTCTTGCATCTCTGATTCTCCTGTTCTGGTTCCGGTTGGTATTTGTACCACTCTGGATCTACTTTGATCCCATTTTTAGAAATTTCTTCCCAAAGGATTTGCTTTCTAGCCTTATCATGTCAAAGCTTGGACTCTTTTAAAAAGTTACTGCCTTCACCAGTGATATGGCTCACTGTCTCATCTACCTGTCCACACATACTGTATTTACCTTTTCCTTTTTTTTGTTGATATTTGCTTTAAGGATATTGGTGCGTTTTGCTTGTTTCTGTGCCACCACTATCATTGCTTCCGTTTATATTTTAATTCCTGTATTTCTAAGCCAGTTCCATCTAGCCTTGCCTGCTTCATTTTCTGTCTGTTTTAAAGTCTGCCCATTTAAAGTCTTTTTCTTCCAAGCATGACGTCTTTTATTCTTCTGCCACAGCTTATACTCAGTTTTATTTTCTCCTTTATATTCATTTGCCACTCTAGCTGCTACAAGTAACCTGTCATCAATGCATACATATCTTTGAAGTCCAATAACTGCAAGGTTAAAAACATATTTAACATTAAACAATCCTCTTCCACCTTCTTCTTTGGGATATAGTCTGTCAACTTTATTTTTGGGGTGTAGCCCCCCTTGCATTGTCAATAGCTTCCTTATTTTGCTATCTAACGGATGCATCTCCTAAGTCTTGTAGCCTAAAAGTGCTGCAGAAAATTTCAGAAAGGATACTGTTCAGGTGTTCCTCGCAGTAATAACATTTAGGCTATTTAGTTTCGTTTCTAATAGTTTTCTGACTCTTCATTTGCACTCACTATGAACCTTCTTTTTCATTTTTTTTTCTATCTGATTAGCCTGCATTTTACCGAGGTATTTATAAGTTTCATTCTCTTCCAAAGATCTTATTTTTGTGCTATATGGTAACTCTGTTCATTGTGATTTTACAACAAATCGTTGCTGAAGATACGCTCTGAACAAAAGGACCAAGTGTTTTTGCTGTTTTCTGTACAATTTAAAGTCATCACAAAATAATAAATGGTTGATCTTTTCTTTTCTTTAGCAAATTCATATCCCTTACTTGCTTTTTTCAATGTATGTCTCAATGAGATGACTATCATTACAAACAATAGAGGTGACAATAAGTCTCTCTGGAATATGACTCTCTCAATCGTTACCAGGAATGTCATTTCCATACATCAGTTTAACGTTCAAATATTTCCTGCTTTTCGTTTAAAATTATTTTGATTTCGTCATTTAACCCTAAATTTTCTAGACACTCTAAAATCCCTGAGTGGGGAACTAAACTGTATCTTTTTCGATAATTGATCCATGCCATTGTTACTTTTTTACTTCTTCTCTTGACCTTCTGTAATAACATTCAGTCGATGTACAACAAACAGTGAGTTCTCAGAGGTCCGTTTCTATACTCCTTTTACTCTTTTGGTGGTAAAGATCTTTCTTCAAGAAAAGAGTATATATCTGGTCCTTCACTCTCTTGTGCATACTCGTAAAATATTTGAACCAGTATCTTATTTTCTCTTCAGTAATTTTAATTATGTTCCATTCTTCTTCCCTTTTCATATCCTTTCTAAAACTTAGCAGTCACTTTAAGCCTTTGTTATGTTTCACATTCTTACTTCATATTAAAGATCAGAAGTGCCTTGCCTGCGCCAAGTGAGGTTCTTGGCTTCTATTTTGCTTTTCATCGCAGTTAACATTCTAATAGAATCGTTTTTGGTTATTTTGAAATATCCTGTTTTAAAGGTGTAGGCTTATTCGTTCACTGTACCTTTAATTTTAGTAGTTTTTGGTGCTATTTTCTGCTTAATTTACTTATGTACGATCCCTAGCCCACTCTGAATGTCATTATTTTTGTTTCCTCCAGTTTTCTATATACTTAGCCACTTTTTCTTTCGAATTTGATTAGCCTGATCAGCGAGTTGTTTCTCAGTAACAGAAAACTTGTCCCTGCAAAGCCATATCTGTAACATCCCTTTTCAGTATCCGTTCGTAGATGGGACATTTTCAAAATAACATTTTGTAACCATTCTGCTACCATTTTGGGCCCACTGCCTTTGTTCTGTCATAACAGCAGTAGGTTGGTGATTACATGGCCTGTGCTAGGCGAGAGACCTTTGGATACAGCTTCAGTGTCATTGAGCCATTGTTTGAAGCATAGTGGCTGTCCATTTACACTTATTTGAGTTCGAACATAGTGAATTTTTGGTTGCACCAATGCCAGTATTTTTATTGTGACATCATCAGTAAGAGAACGGCCAACCCAGGCTGATTTCCATTAAACCATGAGCCAGAGTAGACCCCGTTGTACGCCAATTCCATACATTTTGGTCTTGACAAGAGCTGACAGGTGACCTGGAGGTGTTTATGGCAAATGGTAACCTCATTCGTCCATGTCTAAACTCCTCAAGAAGATGCAGTTCAAAGTCCGAACCAAGAATATTTTATATTATTATTAATTTATTATTATTATTATTTTTATTATGAGGATAAGTCTATAAGGGTCGCTAGTGGAAACGCTGGCAATCCATTTATCTTTTATATGCTCACAGGCAATAAAATCACCTTTAATGTTTCGTTGTGATGTATAAAGATTCGTGAAAATGGATTATGAAAGCCAAACCTTACGTTTATGCAAGTTACTTAAAAGGACACATTCCACAACTGTTGATATAGGAATCTATTTCCCAGTTACTATTTCATTTGTTATCAAAGCATTCAGATTCAGGTTACAACCTACATAATGAAAAAATGTGTACATTTTGGTAAGAAAGCCCTCCTTCTTATGAAGCATGTTTTCTGCAATAGCTGTATTCCTAGTTTAATGTCAAAGGTTGCATTGCAATTAGAATGCAACTTTCTTTAGTTTTTCCTTTCCATTTTCAAAATTTGGTATTTGAATTCACTTTAGTGGTCAAGCTTCTCCTCCACTTTCTGTTTCATCCGAGTTTCAAATAGATGTGCCGTATCAATTATGTAGTAGTTCTTTTCTTTCTTATTCCTTAAATGGCAAAATGCCACCCTAATTGTTATAATCCTAATTCATTTTCAAGTAACTCATTTGCTTTTGTTACCATATGGCTGTAGTTCTTCCAGTCACATTCAAATCCAAATTTCTTGCATAGGTACCTGTAAAAGACGGCTCTCACTTTGTCATGTCTCCATTTTTGTAGTGTCTGTGCCAGTTCTTGGCATTTGGATACCACATTAGCAATTTTCTCATCCCTTTCTTTGCACTTTCCATGTTCTGGATTTTGATGATATGTCTTCTTTATAAGCATTGTTTTCTATCCAATTCGTTCTCAAGGCTTTGTTTTGTGCTCCCAAGACTATCCCCTCCGTTTCTTTAAGTACGCTTTCTTAAGCCAGCGCCATAAATTCTCTTCATCTTTTACGTCCATTGTCTGCCTATAAAATACTAGATGAAGCTTTTTTAGATTTCTATTTTTTTTCCTTAGTTTTTTTGTTTTTCTTTTTCCTTCTGTTTCTCCCTTATCGAGTACAATACACTTTCTTGAAACTTCTGTTAAAAACCTTTTGCTACTATTGCAGATGTGATAGCCAATTCTAATTTTTTTTCTTTTTCCGATATTTTTTGACACTTTCCAATTATCTGCCTCCCTCTACTCGCAGAATAATTCATCATCCATCTGCATCATCTTGATGATATAGTGCTCTATACATGTTTAGCAACTTCCTTGTTTCCCTGTCCAGTTCTTGTAATTCTAGTTTTGTCCAATCCAATTTTTATGGACGCATCATTATTGTGCCAATTGCAATTATTATTATTATTATTATTATTATTATTATTATTATTATTGTTATTATTATTATCATTATTATTGTTAGTTTAGTAAATCTTTCCGTTAGCTCTTTAGGTATATTCGGTCAATCTTGTATTACTTTTAGTGAATTTGCAACGCTTTGAACATCGACAACAAACACGAGCGCCTTCGTTCAACCAAACTTTCCAAAAATAATCATTCACACTATATACTACATCTTCTGTCGTAGAAACCAATCATGGATAAACCCTGGATTATTGTCGTTTTATTAATTTTGTTAGTAATATATTTAATTTTGTTAAACAGGCAAGTCAATCCAAACTACCTTGATTAGTGATGTTTGTAATTGTATGCGTTCAAATGAAAAAATAAAGAGTTTCCATTATTACATGTTGTTATTATTTATTGTTTGTCATCATGTCACATCACGTACTGTCTATGTCAATAGAGTTCTCTTTTATTAAAGTTAGGTGACAACAAGTTTGCTCAAATGTCAAGAACAATCTTGATGACCCTTGGAGAAAACAAGCTGACACGCGTATGCAATTCCACTATCTCTGTTTCCATGACAATGTTTCCATAACAATGTCTCTTTCTTATCAGTTTTGGAGTTGTTCCTAAAGCTGTAATTTTTAATTACTATTTCTGTATTACTATCTTTATTATTATCACTATTATAATTATAACTATAATCGGTAGCTTTACAGGCTTACTTTATCAGGATAGCAAATTCTGATGTGAATGAAGGACCCACTTTTTAAAAGAAAGAAGAGAAAATCATGTTTTGAAGCAGTTTCCTACTGTTTTTAACAAAATTACAGATTTTCAATTTCAAAGTTTGTACTCACACCTCTTCTACCCTTTATAAATATTTGTAACTTTACTCATTGACTCAACAAGAAGCGAATCTTCCTTTTCCAAGTTTGAGTTCGTCAAAAGTGGTCTTCTTTTTTCACTATTGTTCAAGATTGTTATGATTCGTCAATGCTATTAGACATTGAAAATAACCTTCGCATGCTAAGTACTGCATATTTAATTTTAAAAGTTAAGGTAATTTGCACTAAAAAGAAACAACTCCTCTATTTTGATTTCCAGAACCAGACTGAACATTTTATTAAAACATTGTAACTGATCAATACAAACAAAGAACACGAGTTCAAATCTGATTCAACATTAATCGGACAACTCAAATAAATGGGGTCCATGTATTAAGAAGGGGGATAAGTAATATTATGCAAATATTTCTTACAGATGCAGTTACAATAATACCAGAGATTCCTACACCGCATTGCCTCTGTTGCAAAAATTTCTCTCGTTTAAATGAAAATTCCTTTATTTATTTTTTTATTTTAAAGTTTGGTTTAAAGTCATTTGATTGGACTACAGTTGGTGAACTTCATCTATGCTGTATCTTTTATACATTGCTTTGTTGACAGTCTTTTTGTCTTTGTCTCCTTTATTTAACCTTCAATCGTGAAGACTTTGAAGTCAAGTGAAATCTCGAGAATATGAAATCCATGATGAGAAACATAAGAAAAATCACAACCTCTTTCCTGTTTTCTGCAGTGGGTAATCTAAAAGATAACGGGGCTAACAATAAACTATATGAACAAAAAAACAAGAAAACCCCTGAAAACGAAAAAGGTCAGTTGCTGTGGGACTTTGAAAAAATCACAACCTCTTTCCTGCTTTCTACAGTAGATAATCTAAAGAATAACGAAGCTAACAATTAAAAATATGCTGGTCTATCTTTTCTTTTGGTATCTGAATATTAACTTTGGATGTACTCTGTCCATCTTCTTTTAATTTGGTCCTGCTCCATTAACACATTGCCCTCTTCATCTTTAATACAGCTAGTTCCATACCACCTTTTTTTATTAAGTACAGCTTTCACTTTTCCATGCATTATTTGAACTTTTTTTTCAAATTCTTCAATCTCCTCGCATTGTTTGTTTAGATATTCTTCCTTTGCTGCGCTACACATATTCTGAATCCTCATATTTACCCTTCTGTACTCATCCGTGTCTTTCTTCACTCTTCCATCTGATCACAAATCCCTGATGTCATCCACTTCTTCATAGCTGTCATTCCATATTTAGGGATACACTCTTGAGCACTACTCACCAACACTTTTTGCAAAGTTTTCCACCCTTCACTATCATCTCCACATTGCTTGTATTGCTCTTCTACTTTCTGACAGAACTTGGTTTTCACATTTTATCCTCTCTTAGTACATTCCATTTCATCTTAGGTTTCACTTTACTATGCTTTAACCTTTTCAGATCTACACGTATTCTCCCCATCAAAAGAATATGACGACTTTCGCAGTCTGCTCCTGGATAGGTCCTTACTTTTGTAATAACATTTCGAGAGCGTTCATTAATCATATTATAATCTATCTGATTTCTGTAGGTGTCTCCAGGGCTTTTCTAAGTATACATGTTCCTCATGTGATGTTGAAACCAGGTATTCGTGATTACAAATCTGTTCGTTACGCACCATTCGACTAACCTAGTACCTCTTTTATTCCTCTGACCTAAGCCATAGGGCCAACTGCTCTACCATCCCTTTCTCCTCCTACCTTTGCATTGAAATCACCCATAACTATTCTAATATCTTGTGATCCATACTGTTTTATTGCTTCATCCAGTTGATCATAAAACTTGTCTATTTCATTATCAGTGTTTTCAGCTGTAGGTGCATAACACTGGATTAAAGAGATGTCAAATGGCCTCCCTTTCAGTCTCAGCACCATAACTCTTTCTGAAATGCACCAGAATCAAGTTTTCTCGTGTGTTCCCAAACCTCGTGAAGTATAGGCTGCTCGTAAAGCATAGGCTTCTTGGTTTGTACCTTACTCTCCATAAGTTGAATACCATTCTTTGAAAGTTGTTGGCTCATATAAACTACGCCATCCTTCATGAATATACATTTCTCTGCTTTAGCTCGTACGCCATATTGATTAAAGTTTTTAAGGAATGCATTTAGATTTTTTAATTGCTCGTCATCGATTTGGCCTGTAACTAAAATATTGTCCATTACTCTACACATACTGTTCAGTCCGTAAAATGTTGTCATATTGCGGGCGCACTGCTGACTCCAAATACAAGTCTGATATACTAGAATAATCCTTTGTATGTGTTGATTGTGGCAAGCTTCTGTGAAGGTTCGTCTAGCAACATTCGTTGATATGCGCATCGTAAGTCTACTTTAGAGTATTTCTCACCATTGAATAGTTATGTAAAAACTTCATCCGGTGTGGGAATTGGGTATGGATTAGTGTTAATACATTTCTTCACTGTCACTTTGTAATCACCACATAGCCGTACTGAACCATCTGGCTTGGGAACACATACTACTGGCGTAGCCTAATCACTAAAGTTCACTCGTCAGATGATTTTCTCAGTTTCTAAACTATCAGGTTCTTATCCACTGCATTGCGTAGTGCATAAAACACAGGTCTTGCCTTGAGAAATAAAGGCTGGGAACTTTGCTTCCTTTGCAGCTTTGCTGTGACTCGTTGTATTGAGCCTAGTTCTTCTTTGAAAATATTTGGAAATTTCTGCTTATACTGTTCCAGCAAGCTATCATTTTGTTGCAGTCGGCGTTGACTCATGTCCCTAGGATGTACCAATGAGCTTTTCCAATCTAGTCTAAGTTTAGACATCCATGAGCGTCCTAATAATGGTGGTACATACTTTGCTTGCGCGTATTACTGTCATTGGTAATGTTATTTCTTGTCCACCATGTTCCACATAAATAAAAATTTCACCTTTTAGCCTATAACCTGCATATGCATGTAAACATTTGTTAGTCGTGTGCAGTGTTTAGCATAGCAAATATTTCTCATAATCCTTGTAATTCATCACGGATGTCGAAGCTCCAGTTCTTCCTTCCAATTTGAGTGACACCTGAATGGCGGGGATATGTGGAGTTTTAGAGGTTGTTGTAAATACCGATCCTAACATATCTATGTCGTCTGCATGATAACCTGTGCGTCGTCCTCCCACACAAGTAGGGTTGTGATTACGATATGATATTATATATCATATCATATCATATCATATCATATCATATCATATCATATCATATCATATCCTATCATATCATATCATATCATATATCATATATCATATATCATATCATATCATATCATATCATATCATATCATATCATATCATATCATATCATATCATATCATATATCATATCCTCTCATGTCATATCATATCATATCATATCATATATCACATCATATCATATCATGCAACATATCACATATCATATTATATCAAATATCATATCATATCATATCATATCATATCATATCATATCATATCATATTATATCATTTTTCATATCCACATGGCCCAAGTCTCCTGATTCTTTCGGGAGTCTCCCGATTTTAGCATTAGCCTCCCGATCTCCCGATTCTCAATGCAATTTCCCGAATTCTTAAAAACTTGCACAATTTCTTTTATTTTCCCACTTTTTCCCGATGTCTCCCACCACTTCATCCTGATTTTGATGTAAGACAGTCAGAAATGAGAGGTCTGCGGTCTTACTTTCTATGTTATCTAGATGCGGAGTAGGACGTCAGACACGCCTGTCATTGGGCATTATATTGTATTTTTATGTTTTTCTTTTCCGCGCTCGATAATGATGCGAGTGAACAAACCGAACCAAAATTACGAAGTAAACCTTAAATATTACTCTCCGTAAAGGTCCATTTTAAGCCAAGAAACGTATCATTTCAGAATGAAATCTGCAGAGCTTCCGGGGGCTTCGCCCCCTGGACACGCTGATGGGCTGACAGCGCCCAATCCCCCAGCTGTTTTGGTCTCCCTATTTGCATCAATATAGACTTGGACAGTATGCATATCGTCTCATGTCATATCATATCGTCTCACACAAGTAATGTATTTCTGAGGAGAGAAATCAACACCATTCTTTTTTAGTGTATTTTACATGGACTAGTCCTTGTCCCAACCTGAGCGTGAATCTTTTGTTGATATTTGTGGCGTTTCAGATCATTCGCGCGACTTTTTAATAACAAAGACGTTAAAAGGGGGGTAGGGAAGAAAATCAACAACAAGAAATTGGCACAGACTCATGAAAATGGTATCAAAATAGCTTGGCAGCAAAAAGAGCAATGGCTTCATTCTTGAGGAAATTATGTGACCTGAACTGCCGATGTAAGTAAATGTGGGTGGATCTTATGGTGTGATGTTGCAAAAAGTTAACAATGACGTCATTTTTTTCTTTTTCGTTTTGTGTTTTTTTTTCTGCTGTCATCAGACATGACACATGTTGTCGCTTTTCATAGCGTATTTACTTTAATTGCAAATTTGTTGCCCACGTTGTTACAAAACAAATATTGGGGGGTTTGTTCATCGTGATCCGAGAATATTAGGCTAATATGCTTTTTTTTGCATAATCCCGTCAGCAATGAAGTCCTTTTCCAATTAATTTGGAACTTGATGTTAGGCACTCAGATGGCATTACTTTTTAACTGGAGATGATCCAATAATTTAAATTTTGGTTCTATTTCTATGAGGAAATATTGTTACTGTCAAGTGCGTTTTTCGGGCACCTCATCAAGCATAGGTTTACTGGAAGCAGGGTACATCTGTTTGCAATCAGAATCAAACTTGATGGTAAGTATTCTTGTCCGTGCAATACTACACGGTCATAGCAGTGCAAACCATGCAGAAGCTGCCATCAGACGCTACAGTGAGCTTGAATTTTGCATATTTAAGCCTTGGAAACTTTAATTGTGATAGAGAAGACGTTTTTTTTACTATTGTGATCTGCACATTCATCCGAAACTAATTGTTTTGTAATGATCAATTAGAAAACTCAAGGGTTCAGGGAAATGTAATTGCAGAGATGTAGGTGCATATACAGTGTATTACTTACAGTGATACACAATACTCAAACTGTAAGAGACTGGTGCCTTATATTTGCAGACATTAAGTTTCACAAAACATAATACAGTAGTTAAATAAAATTAA
The DNA here is from genome assembly GCA_003991215.1 of Morbakka virulenta. Taxonomy (NCBI): domain Eukaryota; kingdom Metazoa; phylum Cnidaria; class Cubozoa; order Carybdeida; family Carukiidae; genus Morbakka; species Morbakka virulenta. Next base: position 1,022,518 of record RDPX01000193.1, on the reverse strand, counting down.
ACTGGACCCTAAAAATAGCTTTGAGGCCAGAGCAAAAAATTGGACCAGAATTTAAAAGATTGAAAACCATAATCTATTTGAAGATTTTATGTATTGCTATTTTGAGGCCAATAAACAAACATTCTAATTTTGAAATAATTTATATGGAATTTGTTGTCTGACAAAACTCGTTTTTGGATTGAAAACAGCCAAGAATAATAGCAAAAAATTTTTTTAAAGTTTTACCTTACCTTTGCTGAGACACTGGGCAGCAAGACAATACCATAGATCACAGTCCTCACCTAGAACTTGTATGTTACAAAAGTAAAATTCGCCTAGTGAGAAGGTCCTTCTGGGAATGTTGCTTGCCAGGCTTTCACTGGTCTTCACCACTTTCGTTTCCCACTCAGACTCCATGTCACAGCCTGGAGGGCTAGAAATTCATCTGAAAATCTTAGAACATGACCAGCCAATCTTCACCCTCTCTTCTCTACCAGCTTACACATTTCTCTTTGGCCTGTTCTCGGTATTTCTTTTAGGTAAAATCAAAAGTATTGCTCAATTGAATTAAGTGATACAATTACAATATTCTGTTCAGTGAGAATAAAGTGACCTCAGATGAAGTTATGAAGCACTTAAATAATTTTGGGTTAGTTACCACTGCTCCTGAGCCTTTAGATGGGGCTATTGTTATGATAATGAAATAAGAAAAGAATAACAGTAGATAATAGTTATTTTAAGAGGTATTTTACTCCCAATTCTTGATGACAACCAATCTTAGGAAAAAATAGTTTTTTCCTTGATATGGAAAGCTAGTGTGCCAATATACATGGGTTGCTTGACTGTGGATGGCAGGTAGCTACATTAGAAAAACAGTAGGGGAATTGGGATGTAAGGATTTTGTGGGTATTAAGACAGTTGGTGTGCTGCAGGAGGTGTAGTTGAGGGTGAGTTGGGATGTCCTGTTAAGTAAACTGGTTTGTTTCTTGGGTTGTCAAAAGAAGATACGGCATCTTCAAGGAAACAGACAGTCATGATTATGTAACAATTAGAGGGTGTCATGAAAAGAATATATTTGGTTATAATTTGGGGACTGTCAGAAATTGAGGTACAGTTTTATTTTGAAGTTGCTATATTTGTACTGAGTAAATGGATGGTCAAGCCACACTAGTCAGAGCAGCATTTAGACCAATTGTTCATGAAATTATAGAAAGATGTCATTGGACTATCAAGAGGAGGGCTGAAAAATGTAACAATTCTTTTCTATAAGCAGTATTTTGGTAATCTCAAGGAATGTTATAGATCCAACATCTGTTCTGTATTTGGCTATGCTTTATTATGGCTGGAAGGAGGTTCTAAATACTTTCTTAAAAAACAAGAAAGAACCAAGAGTTACAATAATCAGAGATGAAGAGGTATGGGTTAAATTTTTGGATGCACAATTCCCATCACAGTTGAAGAAGGGAAAGGTAACAGGCATAAATTCACAAAATTTTGTAGTGGTTTATGATACCTCCAATCACATACTTGATATTCATCCTGTAGTTGCACAATAAAATGGGTTGAGATAGCATGGATGATGTCCAATGTCTAACTGGATATGCCGAGCCTCTTGTGCTAGAAGAACACTTGTAAAGAGAAGAGATAAGGTAGACAGAGAAGGTTAGGCTTCTAAATGGATGGTGCAGTTGTAGGTTTTATGTCAACAATGTCAATCCTCATCATGCTGTGAAGATGACTCCACTCGTGGAACTAATTTGTGTTTCTGGTTGTGGTCTTTCATGGTCTTGTATCATGAAAAGTACCTAATGCATTATCTGTTTAATGACCTTCTAACATTTTCTTTAACACTCTTTCAACATTTCATATGTTCATTGATCAACAAATCTTTGTTTTAGAATTATGTCCTAATTCAGCACTGTGTATGTGCATGAGGTGGTCAGCTTGTTAAAGCATTGATGTCTTGAGATTTTTGGTGTATGTTGCCATGATATTTGGTAAACAAATAAGACTAATGAGCAAAATTAAATCAGAAGGGAGCCAATAAAGCTCACCAACTTAGCATTTAATATTTAGAGACTAACAAGCATAGTCAAGCAAGAAAAAAGCTAAGTAGGGTGCATAAACAAGATACAAATTTTTAGTAGATTAATGGAAAAAAGTGATGCTCATGTGATACGATTTTTCAGTCAAGAAATAAAAGAGCCATGTTGTGCCAGAAGAAATCAAAACAGAATGCACCTACAAACGAGTGAGACCTAGAATCAAGAGGATTAAGTCCAGGGGAGGAGAAGCTAGAAACAGGTATTACATGCTGCAATCAAGAGAGTAAGATTCTGAACCAAATGAATAAGAAATATGGGAGTCAAATGGGAGTAGAGTTTATGTACAACTATTACAGCAACAGGGGGTAGCATTTTGGGTGGACCAAAAGGCTATAAGAAATGCTTGTACTATCTGAAAAACAGCAAATGTGGCATGTCAGGAAACATGAAATCAGTTACTTCATAGAATATGCTAAGGCTACAAGTTTATATGGCATACATGTGTCTGTGAATGATCTCCTGTGTTGGTTCTTACTTCCTTTCTGTGCACTGAACCAATTCTTGTGTTCCCAATTTCTCTGTGGGACACAAGGGCAAAAAATTGTTATTGCCACAAAAATGATCAAGACAGTTTACATCTCAACAAGAAGCAATAACAAAGATGTAAATGCACTTGCTAACTGCTTATAACTTTTTGTTTTTAACTATATTTACATTGTTAAAATTCATAGTATATGAGAATCAGTTTTTTGTTTATTTTGATAGCCAAAATCTGGTATGTTTATGCAGAAATAATTAATAAATAGGTAAGAGTAAGATTGGTTCTTCATTATGAGATGCCTGGATCTATAATACTGAAAGAATAGGAGAAATAATTTCTGCAAACATACAAGGTGAGGTACTTTAGCATGTATTAATACTACATGATAGTAGATTTTTTAAATATTATCCTTCCAGGTCTTTTGCCCAAAGTTTCCCCTATAATTCCATTTGGTTTCCATTTAAAACACAGTTTGGGGATAAGTTATCAGGCAATATGTAGCATGAGTGTCATTGTTGTCTTCTAATTCTCTGCCCTGGTATTTATGATGCTCAAAGCAATCTTTAAATATCTACATTTCTGAGATAAAAATTGTTATGACTTTACTGAGGCATGCATGGTTAGTGCTAAGCATGGCTAGTAGGTAAATACGGCAAATCACAGTTTGAAATAAGAGGACACCTCTGAAGCTACACCAGGTTTGTAAAAACCCGCATGTCAGCTTCCAATCTCTTAAAAATTCACAATTTTCCACTAGCTTTGTCTAACGTCTTATTAATCAATTAACCCATCAATGCAAAGGCTTTACTCCTACCATTTAAGTTTGAGACTTCACCTAATAATGACAATATTAATATTTGACAAGACCATGTGTATAATATGTGTGGATTTTGGATACATGTCTGCCATGTTAACAGCTGAGAATTGTTCTTAGTTTAGAATTATACCTTAATACCTGAATATCTTCATCAAATACCTTTTTTTTCATGTGCAACTTAATTTTTTTCAGTAAGTTTTGTATATCCTTCCATTTTTAACTTTGATTTTTAGCTGGGAATGTTTTAACATCACGCTTATGGCCATATCAGTTAGGAGCTCAGAATGTATGTGAAGATGGAGGAAAAACAAATCAGTATGCAAAAGCCAAAGAATCATTGAAATCCCGAGAGCACTTGGTATGCAAGCATGGCTTCTCACCACATTCTGTTGTGCAGAAAGAATGTCATAAAGATTTGGAATTAGCAAGAAACCTGTTAGTGTGTGTCACAAATGACAATTTTCAAAATTCATCAAAGAAAAAGATAAACAAACTGTTGGAACTTAGAAGCAGTCAAAAAGGTCATGCTTCCCAAGGGTTGTTTGATCAAGAGTTGTATCTTGTAAGTAATTTCAAGCTGAAAGTTTATATAAATATTGATGTGCTTCTTCTCCTTTTGGTATCTTGCTCAACTGCTTTAGTGATGGTCTGCTTTTCCTTTTTTCTTGTTTCTCATTTCTTTGTTGTTGTGCTCAACTGCTTTGATGGTCAACTTTTCCTTTTTTCTAGTTTTTTTGTTGTTGTTGTTTTATGAAGTTGTTTTGTTTGTTGTATTCTTTGTCATTGATATGAAGTGAGTGAATGACATTAAGCTTTTTAAATATATATATATATATATATATATATATATGTCCATTCAGCTTTAAGTTCACAAAATAGTGTAAGACAACAAAAGATTCAATAGATGTAAACACTGTTGATACTTTGTTAGTAGACTTGCTTACTTTAATATGCAACTTCTTGAATACTGCTTAATCAATGAAATTGGAAGAGCTACAATAATTAACCAAGACCGATAGTAAAGACTTTCCATGTCACAATGCATGCTTTAGGCATACCTTAAGAGGAGGATGTAATGCGTGTGTGTAGAACTAAAACAGAAACAAAAATTATTGGCCACTCTTCTGATTAATAAACTGTGTTGTGGGTTGTGTTCTTGGCAGAGTTTGAGATGTGACTTGAAGGAAGGCTGATAAAGCCATGAAGGAGGACAGTGGAGGTAGGTCTGGCTAAAAATCACAGAAATCATGGAAAATGAACCATATTATAGGAAGAAGCAGGAGTGGATCATTAAATGACTGACCTTTGAAATTTGAGGAGCTCCCATCATAAAAGGATTTAGTAAGTATTAACTTTCTTATTGTATTCTAGACCATCAATGTATGGTTGTCACGTATATTTTTGTATAGTTAATATATTAAAGGTGTAGTATTTACTATTGCCTCTGTTGCTTTTGTTTAGTGGTGTACAGGTGTGCTTACATTGTCAGGCATACTCTTCAGTCATAGCTGGCATAGACAAGATCATGATCCTTTGCAACTTGCACCATCATTGGAGCAAATAGTGACACAGTATTTGGGAGGTATTTCAAAGGACCATTTGATATTGAAGATAAATGCACAACCAACAGAGATTAAAACAAATAAGGTCACAGAACAAAAAAAGGAGGAAGGAACTTTGAAGGAACAGCAAGAGAAAAATGAGCTAGTGAGTAGTTTTCAACTCACCATTTCTTTCACTCTTTTGTAAATAAATTACTTTTCAACATGCTTTTTCACAAGTTTAAAAAAAAATTATTTACGGAGTGGATAAGTTACTATTTTAATATTCAGTGGTGGTATACATCATTTGTGGGATAGACTAATTGTATTTTTGTTTGAAATTTTTGTTTGGGAGTTATTGAGATGTGGTGGTGAAAAGATTATTTGATATTCAAAATTTTAAAATTTTACCCTTTACTGGCTAAGTAATGGATTCAATACAACATTCTTTTTTTAATTTGACTATTGAAAGTTGTTTAATGTAAATGTAATGGAAAGTGATGGTAATCATTTTTTTGTGAATGTTAGATGATACACACATTTTTAATGTTTATAAATTTAACTTCTAAGTTTGCTTTTTGCTTTGCACTGTTTCCTGAATTGTCATTAGGAACTGTATTATCAAAATTAGCCTACCCAGCTCAAGTATATTACAACGTATTATCTAAAGACTGAAGTAAGTAAGTAAGTAAGCAAGCAAGTAGGTAGGTGAATTGAAGTAAAGTAAAGAAAAGTAAATGAATTGAAGTAAAGCAAAGAAAAGAAAGTGAATTGAAGTAAAGTAAAGAAAAGTAAATGAATTGAAGTAAAGCAAAGAAAAGTAAGTGAATTGAAGTAAAGCAAAGAAAAGTAAGTGAATTGAAGTAAAGCAAAGAAAAGTAAGTGAATTGAAGTAAAGCAAAGAAAAGTAAGTGAATTGAAGTAAAGCAAAGAAAAGTAAGTGAATTGAAGTAAAGCAAAGAAAAGTAAGTGAATTGAAGTAAAGCAAAGAAAAGTAAGTGAATTGAAGAAAGTAAAGAAAAGTAAGTGAATTGAAGTAAAGCAAAGAAAAGTAAGTGAATTGAAGTAAAGCAAAGAAAAGTAAGTGAATTGAAGAAAGTAAAGAAAAGTAAGTGAATTGAAGTAAAGCAAAGAAAAGTAAGTGAATTGAAGTAAAGCAAAGAAAAGTAAGTGAATTGAAGAAAGTAAAGAAAAGTAAGTGAATTGAAGTAAAGCAAAGAAAAGTAAGTGAATTGAAGTAAAGCAAAGAAAAGTAAGTGAATTGAAGAAAGTAAAGAAAAGTAAGTGAATTGAAGTAAAGCAAAGAAAAGTAAGTGAATTGAAGAAAGTAAAGAAAAGTAATTGAATTGAAGTAAAGCAAAGAAAAGTAAGTGAATTGAAGTAAAGAAAAGAAAGTAAGTAAATAAGTGAGTAACTTAATAAGTAAGTAATTAAAACTACTTGACAAAGCAGTTGCCATTTAAAGTAACAACTAACGAAATGCTTGTCATTTTTTTGTCCTTAAAAGTTTTAAATTCTTTGTTTTAGAATCAAGACATATTTGGTGAAACAGCAAGAGAATTTGATAAGTTAAAGGAGGAATCAGTGATAGAAGTACTAAATACATTAGGAATTCATCTTTACAATTCTTCACAACATAAGAAGGTATTTCTTATATATTGTTGTATATTCCATTTTCCCACACTGTGCATCACAGTTTACCTTTTTGGGGAGTTAGTTACACTCAAAATTTTAATAAGTGTTTTGTTACTTAATTTTTAGATCTAAATTTGTGGTGAGAAGTGGGGGAAATGGACAAAACATTTGTTTGATACAACACTGAAACCAAATCCCTGTCAAGTATTTATAGACTATCATTTTGATGTTACCATTAGGTGGGTTGCTTTTCCTCTTGAGGAATGCTCCCTAATGAGTTTGCTTGGATTGTCGTTTTCTCAAGATCTCTCTTTTTTATATTTGCTTCATTAGTAAGTCTGCATCTAGAAAGGTTTGGGAGTGCCCATCTTGTTCTTTATCAATCTGCCACCCATCCTTGCATGGAGTACTGTTGTCACATCTGGACATGTGCCCTTTCAGCTGATCTTGGTATTCTTAGTTGAGTTCACAGCCCCGTTTGTAGCTGAATAGGATCAGCTCTTGCTGTTACTCTTCAACCTTTGTATAATTGAAGAAAAGTGGCTTGTCTTAATTCTTTCAAAAGGTACTATCATAGGAAGGTTGATTTTATTGCGTATGTAAATTGTTTCTTTTATCGTCATATTCATGCAGTCGTTTCTCTGGGTGGCTAGGATTTTGAACTTCCTGGTTTCTTGGTGCTTTCTTCCATGTTCTGACTGACTTGTTTTTTACTCGAAGGTCAACTCTTATAAACTCTTGGCTTGACTTTTCTTTTTGTCTTTTCGTCACAGTTTCATACATTTAGAGGTTTTATACTTTGTATGGTTCTAAACTAGGAACAGAAAAGAAAAGACAAAACCTAGTCTTACCTAGCTCTTTATAAACTGTGTCATTCTTTACTCCTATTGTGGTATTTGGAAAGTTTGTGCCTTTAGCTTTAGAAAAGATAGCTACCAAAATTAAGAATACGTGGAATATGGGCACATCTTAAGAAAAAGTAGAAGTGCTGTGAAGTAGCTACCGGTTTACCAACAGAGAAAACAAAAGGGACAACTATAATTTTGCCGGAGCAAATTTTTTTAATGTCACCAGAATTTTCATTGCCTGGAATCAGTATGGGCAGCTGGCCAGGAATTTTTTAATAATGTTTCAATTGAAAGGATGCAGTCCATTACTAACCAAATTAAGTAAAGAAAATCAAAAGGTTTGCATTATCATCATATATAGGCTTTTATTGTTTAAAAATATGCTTAGAAGTAAATCCTAAAATTACATGGCTGTTTCTTCAGTTTGTTTGATATCACCTATATGGACAGTCACCAATAAAAGCCGTCTTTTCTCTTCGCGGCTACGTCCTATCCGAAAACTGTGGTAAAATGCTCAAAATATGTGTTAATTTTTTTTAGATAGTAACTGTTAATTCATAAGCTCTTAAATTCATTCTTAGCCCTTTTAACACTGTGACAATTATCAAAAATGGTATTAAGAAAGGTTTTTATGTTATTTATGTTGAAAGTTAAGCCAACAAATTTAAAGGCTTTTCTATACCGACATTTCAAGGATGATGATCACTACAAGAAAATGTATCGTGCATCTAACCAACCAGCCAAACTTTATGGTACTTTAAAATCTCATAGATTTGAAAGCACTGACGAGATCAATGACCAATCTTTAACCTTTTGACCGATTATAGCACAAATGGGAACGTGTACTTATAACACTGCCCAAGTAATTACAGAATATTTAAAACCGTTGTACAATATGTAATCACTAATTAATACTCAAGATTTTCTTAAACTTCTCCAACAACAACCACCACTAGAAATGGATGAAGAATTTGCGGCATAAGATGTGGAGTCCTTGCTAACCAATGTTCCTATCGCTGAAACTATTGATTATATACTTAGAGAAATTTACGTCCACAAGAAACTTCCTTAACGTTGCAGCTGCCTAATTTTAAAGAGACTCCTTCTAAAACTGACCAGAGATAGTACTTTGTGTTTAACTCTAAATACCACACGCAATCGGATGATTACACAGTGAGTGAACCGCTGTCGCTAACGTTTTCAAGCAGTACTCTAACAACATTGGAAAATGATGAAGTGAAACCTACTAAACTATTATTTTGCAAAAGATTTGCAGACGGTGCCATTAAGCGAAGGAAGAAAGATAAATCGGATTTATTATATATTGGTTATGATCCGAACATCCTCATTAGAACAGACGTTCACCCTACAAAATTTATGGAAACCAAAATTAATATCCGTAATGGCAAGACTGAAACGTGGATTTACAGAAAGCCAAACAAAGTACCAATCCATTGGTCATCAAGAGTATCAAAAATATATAAATAGAATGAAATTAACGGTGACCTGAGTAGGTGCTACAAAATAATCATGAATATTTCACATGAAAAACATGTCATTAAAGGAAATTATCACACGGCAGGTTTCTTATCCCGGAATGTGGAAAGTGTAGTCCGCCATTTCGAATGAAAATTAGTTGTCAGTAGGGGTACAAAAGAGGAACTTGCCATTCCATATTTTTTGCTTGTAGGGGAAAAAAATCTATCTTAGTTGGAGTTCTATTTTGTGAAGCAAACGAGTGCACGGTAAAACGTTTCTTGGCAAAACTTCAAAACTTTGTTCATAACAAGTTCGATTTTGCAATAAAGTGGGCTGCAAAGAGCACAAGAGCCTTTTCCCCTTGAAGGACAAAAGCTCGTACCGGTTGTGCAAAATATACGAATGAATTAGCTCTTTCCCGGCTGCGTATGTTGGTGAAGCTAAAAGGAATGTCAGAACCCGTCGGAATGAGCATGAAATCCCAAATGTTGGTTCTGATCCTTAAATATCTAAAGGATTTTTCAAATTACAACTTAAAAAGTGATGGTTACTGCGCCGAGAAACACTCAACTAAGAAAGAATTTGGAAACGTTGTTAATAACCTCTTAGAGACGACCAAGTTGAGTACAACAAATTTGCTCTTTTAAGAAATGGTGTCACATAAGTCTTCTTCTTCTTCAGCTGCCAGGTCTGCTGCAGACATCGGCGATCATATCCGTCCTTTCCTGTCTGTTGCCAGTTCTTCTCATGAGATCATTGTTCAGGAGTTCTTTCTTACTTGCGAAGAAGTTTAGACTGTCGGTGTATTTAGTCCTCTGTCTTCTTCTGCTTTTCAATCCGCTGATTTTGTCACACAGTATTTGTTTTTCTAGACTGCTGACTCTGACAACAAGACCAAAGAATTTAAGTTGACTTTTTCTGATAGTTGTCATTAATGATATCTTGTATCCGGCTATTTCCATAACTTTATTATTTGACTTCTTTTCAGTCCATGATATCTCCATAATTCTCCCAATGTACCACATTTCTACTACTTCAAGTCTTCTTTCATGGTCTTTTGTTATCGGCCAGAATTATAGCAGAATAGACCAAACATAGGCTTTCATTGTGTTAATTTTAGTGCTGAGTCTTATATTTCTGTTGGTGAATATGGATTTCATTTTGGTAAAAATGCCCTTAGAAAGGGCTATTTTCTTCTTTATTTCCTTGTCGCATCTGCCGTTTTATGTAATGGTGAAGCCCAGGTATTTAAAAATGGCGACTTGACGAATCTTTTGCCCTTTATATGAAATATTACATTCTGGTCATACTGGTTGCTTTGATATTGTAGTGTAATAAAAGTAAAACTAACGTTTCAGTAACTGGTTTGTTGACTTTCTGCTATAATGTGACTAAAACAACATTTTAGTAACAGGGCAATGTCTTTACATGGTGTCAGGATAGAAAAGGTTTAGTACACTATATTTGGTAAGGTTTAATCGATTAGCTAATGCACTTGCAGATATTGCAAATTTCAAACAAGTTATTCTAATCGGAACAAGAAGCTAAACGGTTCCAAAACAGAATGGGAAAAATAATGTACGAACGTATTTATAATTGAAAGATAAATGAAAAATTTGACTCCCCTATTACAAAACAAAAAGGTGTTACACAAAATTAACAAATACAGTAAGTATTTTATCTTCTTGAAATATTACATTCTGGTCTTATTGGTCGCTTTGATATTAGTATGCACGTGGTCTTCTTTGCATTAAGTTGGATACATAACTCTGAGTTTCTTGCACGCAGTCTTCTTGCTTCTTTGCATGAAGTTGGTACATAACTCTGAGTTTCTTGCTCACGCAATCATCAAATGTACACATCTGTGTATATCTGTTGAATGCGTGAGCAAGAAACTCAGAGTCATGTACTTTTATCAGAAATATTGAAATATAATTTTAACTGAGCTTGGCTCTATTTTAGTAAATATTGACCACGCTGCAAATTTATTTGTTCATCTGTTGATGGGATCTATTTCAATACATAAAATGTTTGTAATTTTTGCAAGTGTTTGTTTTGTCTATAGAGACATTATAATCAAATTTTATTGTCTTTACCATAGTGTTTATGTGAAAATGTTTACTATAAAAATCTTCGAACACAGACAGTTTATAATTTTTACTAGCTTTAACGATGTTAAAATACTAAAAAGCCTTGGCTTAGAATTTTATTGAAAATTTTTAAAATTTATTTCTCTTTTCGGATGATATTGGCAAATATGAAGAAGTTCTATGATCGTCCTTTACTAAAAATATCATTCAATATCACATAGAGTGGCAAATTAATAACCAAATACAGTATTGAGTTCGAAAAATTAACGAACTACAGGAACTTAATGACAGGTTTGGTATTAAGAGGCATTCAGGTGAATACGTCATTATAATATTTTTTAAGTTGCACGTGCTAAATTCATTTTGAAACTTCATTAACAAACCACCTGTTACAAGTTTCTTATGCATACAGTAAATCTGTGCCCGACCCTTAAAACATGTATAACGGCTGAAATTTTATGCTTGTATATAATACAGTATATATAGTCTGAATGAAAATTAAATATAAACTTAATGTCCATTAGATATATACTAAATATGGAACTTTTTTTTTACAGGCGGTAATGTTTTTCAAACAGGCCGCATCTCATGGGGATCCAGCTGCATTATTTAATGTCGGACTTTGTTATGAACAAGGAAGAGGAGTACCTCAATCGAAGTCAGACGTAAGTTTTGAATTTCTTTTCTGTTGCTGATTTTTATTTGTTGATTATAATATGGGAGACATAGAATCAATGAACAGATTATTTTTGTTCACTGAATTAAGGACAAACTGGGTTTGCAAATTTTTAATTTTACGTCTACTTTAATGATATAACTTAATAACATTTTGTGTTTTTGTTTGTTTTAAATATAATACATTGTGGATGAGAAAAAGCAGGTATTCAGTGATGAAAAAGAGAGGGATATATATATATATATATATATAGGAGCCGGCTTAATGGTTAGTGCAGCTGCACAGTAACCAAGAGGTTCTGGGTTCGATTCTCCGAGCTGGTGAGGAGAATTCGGAACTTTACAAAGAAAAAACCATTGGTTGGTGTCAGGAAGGGCATCCGGCTAAGAAATTCCTCACTGCCAAATCAAAGTCCCTTTTAAGGGCACCGTCTGAGTCCTAGTCCGTTAAAACTAATATATATATATATATATATATATATATATATATAATATAATATAAAGAGAGAGAGAGNATTATATTCGACGTATTTTTACCAAAGTATTTTTACTATCTTATGCCAAGATGAGAACTTTTCCTAGCGAACATCAAGATAAACATAAACAGAGGTGGTACAAAGTGATGAATAAGAGAAAATGAAAGCCAACGAACTATACCTCACTTTTCTTTACTTTCGTTACCTTGTCTACGTCCACTTTTGTTTTATTATTAGGGCGATTTAAAAGTTGCAATAAAAAAAGTATAAAGTTGCATTTATTTTTCCAAAAGTTGCGCTAAAAAGTTGCATTTATTTTCTTTACAAAATGTTCCTTAATTATCTTCAAATTCACAATGTTTCTTCACATTTTACATTTTTACAGCTACATTGTATCTTTGGTCAAAACCAATAGTACACAGATAAAGGAATCAATAACCGAAACAATTTTTCTTAATCAAAGATATGAGTCATATGGCACATTACGCTTGATCTCCGATCATAGCTCACAGTTGTACCACACAACTTGCAGAACAGTTCCCCTTTCGCTGCCTTCTGGAATTCATCTGCAAATTCTGCTATATATGATGCAATCTTACTATGTGAAGTCGTAGATACTTTTGGCATATTGAGGTCGTAATGAAAAAGATAGCATTGCAGAGTGCGTGTCGACTTGTTACCAGTACATGCATAATTCTTTTCACTCTTTGGATAACGAGGAAATACTTTACCAAGGGAACCTTGAATAGTACATATTCAGGTCTTCATTTGAATCAATTTTACTGAAATTTATTCATTCTTCTAGCTCCTCAATACCAATGGCCATGTTTATGCAACTTAATTGAATTAAAACAAAAATATTGACACTTAGATGGGTCACCGTGTGTATAAATTAGCGGAAGTTTTATGCACAGCGTCTGGCCTACAAGGTCACTGATGAAAAATCAAGCTGATTGACAGTCGAGTTCCAGGTAACTGAGATCTCATTATTCAATCATGAATCATTCATTGTTTAAGTGCTGACTATATTTTCAATTCCCTGTTAGGAGAAAACAGGTAAAAAGTAGAAAAAAATACATGTATTTGACAAAGGTAGGAAAAATTATAAATGCAACCAAAAATACCAAAAGTTGCGCTAACCTGCAATAGTTGCAAAAAGTTGCATTTATAACTTTTTTATTAGGTACCCCAGGGTGCTCAAACTTCGTATTTGGGCGTTTCTCGGTATGCGTATTTTATATACTTAAAGTTGCAAAGTTGTAAAAAAATCGACCTATTTATTATATTCTTTTCCTGTTTTTTTCCACCCTTCCCCTTTTTGTTCTCACTGTTTTTCTTTTTCATTTTAACACAAGATACAAGGCCAAAACTTCACTATTACTGTGTTTATGTAATAACTACGTTTTAAGGGATGTTGCATACTGTGTACGAAATAAAATGTGTGCCTTGACACTCAAGAGGCCATTTGATACCATACGTCAATGAATATCTGGGCATTTGGCTTCTTATAATTTGTACGGTGCTGTCAGGCAAGTTTCTTCTGTCCATAGCCTGCGTCACCCCCAAGTGCCAACAATAATCACTTGGTTCTTTCAATTTTAATCTTGATCCATGTCATCCTGCTACTTTATCGTGCCATTGCTTTTCCACCTTGTCGTGCTGCAAATAAGGGAGTATAAAATAAAACAATTTATTAAGTGATAAAATTTACCACATATACACTGTATAAGATAACAGTAAAGCAGGACACATGTTCCGTTCAAAATAGGTTAGTCAGTACACAGTATAAAAGTAAATATAAATTTCGCCCAACGGGAGGCATAATTACTGGCCTACTTACGTCACTCGGTTCCTTGCTTCCATTCTTCATTCCTTACGTCACTGCTTTTGATACCAAGATAAGCTTTGTCAAACTTTTGCTAGCATGTCCAAAGTCGAGCATGCCTCTGTTCTGTCGATCTCCGGTCTAATACACTTTTGGATTCAAGCATCGTTGCATTGTACATGATGTTATCACTTTTGTATCCAGGCTACGTAGGTGAAGTTTGACTGACAATTTGCTAGCACTGATCTGCACTTTAGATCACACAGCACAGATTCATTGCATCATAGCCCTATATAGAACCCTTAATACGCATGCCGAAAGAAGTGACAAAGTATGCTGCTATATTGCATTTACTAAAAGGTATATTCAATATACTTCATAGTATATGCTCCAAGTACGGTATAGCTAGCGCAACTTAACGGTACACGTTCACAAACACATACACACATACACATAGGCATACATACACAGACTTCGAAAGGTCTTCCAGTTCGCGGTGTTTCTCATTTCCACTCAACTTTTTGTTGAAGGCAATGAAATTTTATCAAATGGCTGCTGACAAAGGATACCCCAAAGCAATATTTAACTTGGCTGTCATGTTGATAAACGGTAAGAAAGTTGAATATTTATATTAGGAATGTCTGTTGTTTGGCCTGAAACAGGAAGATTACTGTGTTTTATCATGAATCTGAACATCCTTTTGATAAAAATTATTGGACCAAGAAGCCAGACAGCTAATTCAAATATCATTAGCAGCTTATGAGGAGATAAAACGGGTATTGAAATGAAGTGTGACAGAAAAAAACACGTTTAATATTATTGCAGTGCTATACCAGGGCCACATAACTGTATTGCTGGGACAGCTTGACCAACACAGAGTACGAACATTTGCCTGTATTCGATAAACGTATGCTTCTACGTAGAATAATGAGGACCTTGTGAACAAGCCTCCAATAAGAAATATTTTCGTCGTGCCGCACACCGACTGCTACTGCAGCAGACGATCATAATCTGACAGGAATAGTTTGTTAATCATATGCAGAGAAAACGATTCTCGGATGGACTCGTAGTCGCAGGTTGTGCAGAGCTACCAAGGACATACCTATTTTGCATGGCTGGAAAATGCAGCCAGATTCGGGCCACTTTAGATTATTTTGGTACTAAAAAGATAAAAATATAAAATTGAAAACCGTAACTGTTTCCTGGTTCAGCACTCTGGCACGGCTTTCAAATCGATAAACTGATTTTTTTATTTTTGCAAGTTTTGTAATCCAGGTAGCATATTGATGATAAATTATAGTTTTATATATTTCAAACGTTTTATCTGTTAAAATTTAATAAATCCGTAGTAGTAATAATAATAATAATAATAATAATAATGTGTTGAGTGCTAGCCATGTTCTTGTGCGTAACGAAATTACACGCAACCAAAATACTCCGAATTTGATTCTCTGAGCGAAAAAACATCGAATCCAGCACTGACTTGCGTCGGAAAGGTATCCCAGCTAAGAAATCCTTAATTGTTTCAGTAGTAAAGCACCAAACAGCGGCACGTTTAAGGCTAGGCATGATATGAAAACCAAGTTAATTTCAACGGAAATCGATGTACGCTTTTGTGTACGTTTTTTGAAAATCAAGGAAAATATGTGATATATTTAAAAATACTACTTAAGGCTGGGGGAAGAAAGACGTTTTTGTTACTCTCAATAAAGTGGTTATTACTGTATATTTATTTATATATAATATATATAATTATAGTAGATTTTTAATTACTTTAAGTAGTGTGTATCATGTTGTAGTATAATGGGCCATCGAACGTTATCAGTAGATGTTAAACCAAGGTAATATCCTTGGCTTGAATATGAATAAACCCCAAATAATACTTCTGTCCTTCCACCATTTGTGGCCAGGCTTGTACTTATTCTTGTAGCTGATAATTATTGTATTTATAGATATCAAATGTTGTTTACCATTTACTTTTACGAAATTTGTGTTTTCGTCGGTGTTAAAACGAAGAATAGGAAACAAAACTAGTTTTAACACTACGGGAAATAAAATGTCCACTCATTGCCATCTCTTGTTTCTGTAACGAATAGAAATTGTAAGAAAGCAAATATTTCTTTGAATATAGTCGGATTTTAATAAAAATAATACCGACGTATTCGGAGTTCCATTATGCTGTGGCTGTAAAATTTTTGGATTTTTTTATGGCTGAAAATTTTTTTGATGTTTAATAAAAATGCATAATTCAGAACGCTTTTTTACTCCTAAGATAGTAAAATCACCGAACTAGCTCTTGGTTGACTTTTTTGACAATTCTTATTTCATTGAAAAGAAAAAATAGCTCTGATGGATGATGAAAGTAACTAAGGTTTCATTGGCAAAAATACGTCATCGGCCCAAGATAATAGTTTGGTCTGGTTACTGATTAATTGGACAGATTGTTCAGAATGGGTGCCCTGGAACGGAAGTGACGAACGATGATTGTTCAAGAACGCGGGGGCACTAACAAGCACAAAGAAAAATTTTATGAGAAAAAAGGGAAAGGAATGTCTAAAACCTGAGGAGGTCACAACTTAAAAGGTCACAAGTTAGAAGGTCACAAATTAGAAGGTCATAGGTTAGAAGATCATAAATTACTGGATTATTGTATTGNTCAAGCTCTTCTTTCCTCATTATATGTCCTAGGAAGGACAGCTGCCTTTTTCGAATGGTGGACAACAGCTTTCTCTTGCATCCTGCTCTCCTCAAAACATCTTCATTCGTAACGTGTTCTGTCCAAGAAATCCGCAGTATTCGGCGTAGAAACCACATTTCTGCAGCTTCTAGCTTCTTTTCGAGGGTTGCTGTGATGGTCCAACTTTCACTCCCGTATGTAAGCACTGGGATTACTCCTAAGATAGTAAAATCACCGAACTAGCTCTTGGTTGACTTTTTTGACAATTCTTATTTCATTGAAAAGAAAAAATAGTTTTGATGGATGATGAAAGTAACTAAGGTTTCATTGGCAAAAATACGTCATCGGCCCAAGATAATAATTTGGTCTGGTTACTGATTAATTGGACAGATTGTTCAGAATGGGTGCCCTGGAACGGAAGTGACGAACGATGATTGTTCAAGAACGCGGGGGCACTAACAAGCACAAAGAAACATTTTATGAGAAAAAAGGGAAAGGAAGGTCTAAAACCTGAGGAGGTCACAACTTAAAAGGTCACAAGTTAGAAGGTCACAAATTAGAAGGTCATAGGTTAGAAGGTCATAAATTACTGGATTATTGTATTGTATTGTTTTATTGTTATATGGTTTTTATTACTCAGGTTTAAATGGTTTCCAGATTTGGTTATCTACTTAGTTGTGTAGCCTTGCTGCAATATGTTTTAATCAACTTCTACATTTTGTTTTGTTTTAATTTACTGCTGCATTGCTTTTACATTAGCTCTATAGGCGTATTTTGGTGGGATAGCCCCCCACCAAACGTTGAGGTCGAAAATGAAGCCATATTGAGAGCGTGTTCATGTTTGGTGACAACTTTGGTATTTCTTATGCAATTCGGTTGGTTCTTTTTCGCATGGTTTCACTCAGCTTAGGTATAGTAGTTGCAGAGTGTTTTAAGTCAACAGATTACTTTGCAAGAGGTTAGTAATTCGAACTCTCGTCACATCCCTGGAAGTACTACACCCAGTTTGTTTCTGAGTTTGTACGTGTTTTCGGAAATAGAATTAACATCATTAAGTTAAAAGATTCAAAAGTACCTAGAAAAACTTTAAATGAGACAACTAACACTCTACATTAAAGTGAATTAAGGCCTTGCTTTGGGTGAAGACCTTAAAAATGTTGCCAAGGAATAAACACACTAAGAATACCCTACAAGCACGCTGCGTGAGAAAGAAGATTCTTCAACCGTCGAGCCGCATTTAGCCTGCGGTATTTCGCGACGCTTTACTTCCAGAGACTTCGCTTTTCACTTGTCGGGATGAGCTGGCCTTGAAACATTTTCTTTGTTTCGAATATCTTATATATCAACGAAGGCGACAGTTTTTCTCGCCTTTTTTTACCTTTTTTTTACCTTTGGGTACCTCTAAGTGATAGCAATTTTCATTTTTTTTGCCATTGGTGCTTATGATCTTTCTGAAGGAAGACAGTTCGGTTTCAGTAGGGGACAGAGATGAGGTTTAGAGCTTTAATGTTTCGTTAATGGTCTGCTATTATTCAATTTCGTTTTATATTAATCATGGCAACATCCCACAGCTTTTCCTATTATTCTATTGGGCTCTGCCATCAAGTTGAACAAAATATGACCTTCCTATAATTCCAAAAAAAGATCGTGTATAATATGTTTGTAAAAAAAGGGTTCTTTTCAGCTTCACAAATAACACGGTTGGAAATCACTATATTGCTGAGGTTCACATGTTGCTTTTTGCCTTTCTTTTCCATTTTTTTAATTTTTATTTTTGACGAATAGATTTTATTCCAATTGTAATACAATTTTCGCAAATATTGCAAATCCCCGCGATGCCAACGGAGTAATATAATGTGGCAGTACCTCTAAGATCTTCCCGAAGCTCAAACCATGAAGCTCTGGCATTGTAAGCGTGTAATCAACTACTCAGGACCACAACTTGCTTATTTTGATTTTGTATTCCATTTATCTAGATAAAGAAAAATTACCTAAAAATAAAATAAAAGGCATTGAATTAATGGAATTTGCTGCACAACACAGGATTTTTGAGGTAAAAGACTACATGAATTTCTCTGTGTAGGTGTTTTTTAAGTACAGTAAAGGAGTTGGGGGCATTTTCTTGAACACAAGTGTGACAGGCAAGAGTGCAGATAGATCTATGAAAGTTGAAAATGTCATATGGAACGTTTAATGTCTCACAGCGATGATTTACATAAATATGGAATTTTAAAAAAGGTTTTTATTTATTTATTTATATATTTTTATTTATTTTATTCATTTAGTGATTGATTTATCATGCTGTTTATGTGTAACGTTTTCGAAATATTTTAAGAGGATATGTATGTCAGTCTAAATTATTACTGATACTGTGTAACCTGTTAAAAATCACTTTGTCAATGAGGAAAATCTTGAATTGTTACGTCGACCCCTTTATTTGTTGTGATGTGAGACAGGAAACATTTCTTGTACGATGTGGTAGGGGTTATTTTATAAAAACGTTAAAGGTTTTATAGCTAACAATAATGACAATTGATCATGAATACTTCTGTTTCTTTCCTTGAATATTCGTAACAATTGTTGTAAATGTATGGAAGAAGGGGGAAAGAAGCTTCTGTAGGATATTTTGTGTATATGATAAAAAAGGCGCACCTGCTTAACCCGTTATGCGCTCATTTTTACTTGCAATCGGATGCACTTACCCCTACCACCTCCTAAAAAATTATTTTCGTTAATTAAATCATCAACAGTTACCATAATGGAAACAAAAATGTGCAAAGCATGATTCTTATTTTAGATTACAAAATCGAGTAGTTTGTTGTAGTCAACCAAACCACCTAAAAATGTGTAAAGGTTATATTTTGGCAGACATTATGACGCCATGGTTACTGTTAATAGTCACAATATACAATTTCAGCATGCATTTCCAATTTCAATAGGTTTTCACACATTTTTTATTGATGACGTTTTCCTAGAGAGAGAAAGAGAGGGACAGAGAGACAGACGCAGAGAGACACACACACAGCGAGAGACAGACAGACAGACAGACAGGAAGAAAGACAAACAGACAGACGGAGAGAAAGAGAGACAGACAGACAGACAAACAGACAAGAGAGACAGACAGACAGGCAGACAGACGGACAGACAGACAGGACGTGGGTAGCTGATAAGCAAGGTTTAAAGAGAAGCCCCAGATTTGGCANATCATCAACAGTTACCATAATGAAAACAAAAATGTGCAAAGCATGATTCTTATTTTAGATTACAAAATCGAGTAGTTTGTTGTAGTCAACCAAACCACCTAAAAATGTGTAAAGGTTATATTTTGGCAGACATTATGACGCCATGGTTACTGTTAATAGTCACAATATACAATTTCAGCATGCATTTCCAATTTCAATAGGTTTTCACACATTTTTTATTGATGACGTTTTCCTAGAGAGAGAAAGAGAGGGACAGAGAGACAGACGCAGAGAGACACACACAGAGCGAGAGACAGACAGACAGACAGACAGACAGGAAGAAAGACAAACAGACAGACGGAGAGAAAGAGAGACAGACAGACAGACAAACAGACAAGAGAGACAGACAGACAGGCAGACAGACAGACAGACAGGACGTGTGTAGCTGATAAGCAAGGTTTTAAAGAGAAGCTCCAGATTTGGCACTGTTTGTCATAAATCTTTGAATATTCAACCTCTTATGTCGAAAAAAATGGCAGACTTTCCTCATATTCCTACGGACATATTTTGTTATAGGATTACTAAAAGTAATTTTGGAAAAACTACAAATAGTAACATTTTAAATACATTTTCTTTTCATATTAATGATACGAATACAATATTGTTAATTTGTTGCAGGCTCAGAAATATCTTGGAAACTATTTTTTTAAGCAAAAAAACTGGGAAAAGGCAGCTTCCTATTTTCAAATGGCAGGAAAACTGAATGTAAGTATCAGCTGTTAGTTAATGCCCATCGGGGGTGATAGCAGGGACAGAATTTTTGCTTTATTGTCATGACAGTCTCTTTATAAAGTTCATTTTTTTGAATGGTTATTAAGCTTCTGACATTAATTATATGGTGAGAAATAGAGATTAGGTTCCATATGGTTAAAATATGTTGGCTTTTAATTCTGGGCCTGATTGTAACAAATACAATCTATCTTGTAAATGCCTCATATGTGAAGCATGCTTATTGTTGAAGTTTTGGAACCCCGCCCCCACTCCTAGCATAGCCCAAAGTGACAAGGAATGATACCCTCCTCGCCAAGATAATAAGAGATAATTGGAGTTAGATTTCGTTCGTGTATTGACATGTGATGTGGCTCCAATTCGTAGGAATCTGCGAATGTCTGCTTTTCGTAGATGTCTAAAGTATTTTTTAACTCTGTACCTAACAAAAAACTCAGAAATACCCTTGTGTTTTCATATACGGTTTAATCAAGAGTAAATTTAAGTGACTTGATTACATCTTTTAATACAAGACTGCAAAATCAAGGTTGTTAAAATTTACGATAAGTTGTATTGCATATTTAACTTGGTTTAATGATCTTCCATAAAGGGTCGGTCTTGACTTTTAAAGAAGCACATGTATTATGTATCCATTTTTCCATATATAATCTATTATTCGTATACCGATTATACCAAATATAATCTTTCTGTCAATATTTAACTTTGATATTGGTCGAAATTGTTACATCCTTTAGCATTCTCCTTCATTGGCAAGTATTTACTGAAACAAGTTTTATATTTTAGTCAGCAGAGTTGTTGTTGTTGTGTAAGCTGCTGGAGGCAGATTGAAGACCACCCCGGTGAGCTCGATTCGGCCTCATGAAACGGAAAACAAACCTCCCCTCGCCGCTAAACAAGTGAATATCTATAGCCCACAGCAACGGCCTTCCAGTATGTATCTGTGACCAAGTGAGTAGGTTGCACCGGGAATATCTCTCGTAACTACCGGGGCGTCGAAGACGCACATTTCCTGATTGGTTTATAGAGCCAACAGTTGTTATCCTACTACACGAGGTTTCCCAGGATTACTCTTGGGTGCCACCTATACACACCAGCAAGGAAGACACTGAAAAGCAACGGCAACCCACAAGCAAGGCAGATCGGTTTGGAAAGAAACCAGAAACAAAAAACACTTACCACCGGGGACGGCACAAGTTCCAAAAAAATTCTCCAAATCGACGATGAACCAGATGAACGAAGAGATCGATTTCTTCCATGGTACGGAAGGACAGCTTGAAACGAAGTCTATTCGTTACCAACCAGTCAGGAAAACCTGGCTAGTCAGCATCTAGGCGTCACCACGTGGAGGTTGCCTTCTTGGACGCCCGTCACCGGAGTATTTGATGTTACGTATAACTGATGCGTTTAGCGAGCTTGAACTTTCATATAAGGAGAATTTGTGTTCTTTATTATTCTGTATGCATTAGTTTGGGATTTGGGGCTAGTTTTCTCAAAGCCTTAAAATAAAAAAATTCTGGTTTTCCCATATTTTCAGAATTCTCAATGAATGAAACCACACGTGCGTTACGATAGCATACCTTGCTAGTGCCTAGGAACAGCGATGTTGAATTTTCGAAATTCGTTTTTTATGTATTATCAAGAAAAAAAATTATTACAGAAGGGTTGTAAAACACCAGCAGCGTTTAGTAACATTGGTAAGGTAGGTCACCTAACCTTTTCTTCGCGGTTGTGAATAGAAATGATCACTGTAATAAAAGAAGTATCGTCGCTCAAACAATTTTTCTAACGTCGGATATACTTCAGTGTTCCTGTGAAGCCCTTCAGTAGACACTGTAGACAAACCTTTAGGCGTTGTCGCCTTCCATGAACCTTGTGAGCCTACCGATTGGCGTTGGTTTGTCGGCTCACTGAATACGCTATTTTCACAAAGTTCTTTATTACTAAATTTTCTTTTTAATTCAAGCTGTAAAGTATTGATACTTATTCAATCCCAACAAGAACGAACCAAGCTCTTGTTAGACTCGATAATCCACAACGCCAATAATTACAGAATTGTTATTGTTGGCGTTTTCAACGAAATAATTTCATAGAAATAATAGCCTAGGAATAAAACCCTCTGAAATTTGCACGTATTATAAATTGTTTCAATCTATATCCATTTTTACTTTATGTTCTTGTACGTAATTTGAATAAATAAAATACCTAGTTTGTTTTTTTTCTTAGACTTAGTGGCGCCATGCTAATAAAAGGCAACTCATAAACTAAATAGCTACACGAAGTTTCTTTGATAAGCAGCCTAGGATTTTGCCCGAAGTGAGGCTGCTTATTTTTATGTTAATATCAGAACTCGAGTTCCTTATAATTGTAGACCTATTTTTTACATGTACGTAGTTGTAAGTAGTTGGACTTTGTGTTTCCGCTTAATTTTTCGTGACCATTTTTGGTCGACGGAATTGTTTGTATTCGACAAAGGAGAAAATTGTGTAATATTTGTAGCGGGCTATGAATAAAAAGCAAACCTACAGTAAATATATAGCTATTTTGTTTGAGAAATTGAATACACGAGCAATACGATATACAGTATGACATATAAACGAAACATAATAGCTAATATTGTAAATATGTATAAATAAAAAGAAAATGAATACAAAAACAATATTAATTTCTCTAAATAGTACGGTGTCACATTTGTTGTTAACCAGTGGACAGCGGAGCAAAGCAACGAAACAAGTTTTTATTATCATTGAAAATCAATTACGATCATACCCTGATGAGAAGCGCGATTCACTGCGCACCTTAGCAGCATGAAAGCGCGGTGCCCGGTCCCAGTGCAATTGCGTGTCTCTCATTGAGAAGCCTGTATTTAGTGAATGCTGTGACTTGTATCTTGTATAATTACTGTGTAACCTGAATGGTGCTTCTATTCAGAGGCTTGTATATTGATCAGTATAGCCGACATTGCTAGTTACAATTCACAGAAAGTGACGAACGAAAAGGACTAAATGACATTGCTGGGTTTTAGTTTTCCTGTCATAAACCAGTTTCATTTTAGTTGGGTGAACCAGAAAACCTGATATGTCGATCGTAATTTATTGATATAAAGAACATAACCTTAGTATTTCTTTTCTTCCTAAGGACCCAGTAGCCCTTTATCACAGTGGCATTTGTCATGAGAATGGACTAGGTGTAAAGCAGGATATTCACAAGGTCAGTTGTTGTTTATGGTTTGTTTTAAAGCATCCTTTTTTGAAGCTATATATGAAATTTGCTTCTTCGAGTGCCTACGAAACTCATGCCTACGATATTTACCACCACTTACTGTATGGAGGTAGGGTAGGTACATTGACGAGGTGCTTTATTTACTGAGTGAATTAAGTTGATTTTTTAGTGTTTATACACCTTCGGGCAGTTCTTCTGAACAGCTTGATCACTGTTGTATATTCCCAAATATGTTACGTTATTTAATGGCAGATTATACCAGTTATCTTACTTGCAGTTCATATCGTAATTTTGCGAATCGTGGTGATAGTGGACTGGTATAGAAATACTGAATACTGTTTGTGTTACTCGTTAAAACTAAAACTAAATAAATTTTTTACTTGACATTCTTTTGTTCTATTTTATAAGCTTCAAGAAAATGAAATTTTTTGTTGTATAGTTAGTATGTTGCTTTTTTTTCGGTGTCTTTAATGAGATGTTTACTGGATGTTCTTGTCGCTTCCAAAGATCAAGTCCTGGCCTGTAACCCTCCGTCTCTAGAATTTTTCTGAGTATTCTAGGGATGCCGAACAAAGCTGCTTTTTGAATCAAATGGATCTTAGTTGACCCTCCTATCTCCCTCAGGTAGCCATTTAAACCTTTTGACATCATCCCTGGAGCACGATCTGCAATAGAAATAACTTTTGCTTCGACCTCACAGAGCTTCGCAATTCTCTCTGTAAATCACTGTACTTTTCGATTTTTTTAGCTTCTTTCTGTGAAGCTCTTGTATCGCCAGGAATTGCGATATCAATCACAAAGCGGAACTTGTTACTCTTGTCATGAATTACGATATCAGGTCTTCTTGTTGTTTGAATTTCTTTATCGGTTTGTATGCTGAAATCCTACAATATCTTTACATTCACTGTCTCGCAACTGCATGAAACTGGTGATCATACCACCTTCGTGTGGTTTGTATGTCACGCACTCGGTACAGGGCTTGCTCATCTAGACTAGTACCAACGAAAAAGCTTACGACCAGAATTAACGTTGCTTCTCTTGTGATATTTTAAGTTTGTACGACGACTCTTATTTGAAAAATAAAGAAAAACGTGCAACCCAGATGGAATGGCATACTCTCATCTTTTCATCTTTTACCCAAACCCTTTGCTAACTTTTTTAACACTTGAAACTGATACGGAAATAGTGTTGATCCAAACTAAACAGGTTATATAATAACAATAATGACATTATGCGTAACACAGGAGTGTTTATATAATATTATGAAATAAGTTATGTGCATCAAAAATACTCTGCTTGACAAGATTTAAAAAATGCTATGGTATTGAGGATCGTATTAGTGGTAACTCTGACATGGGAATAGGATAAGGAATGCAAGGACTGACGATGATAACTATAGTTATAATAGTGGCTTAACTAATTATTGTCTTATTAGCCAAGGAGCTAAGAATAACACTGGTGGGATAGATTTGCTAGAAAACTGAAACCCTAAAATAAGTTGCTTGATTAAATAACTAACGAGTTCTTGAAAATACGATTTTTCTCAAATGTAAAAGACAACTAAACACAAGTACAAATGCAAACAAAATGAACTATAAGTAAAAACGCATCACGCGCACGGTGCTCCTATTAAATAGCAGTAATGATGATACTAATTTTGATAGTGATAATAATAGTAATGATGATTATACTTTAATGATGATGATTTAAAGTCCCTTGTTAACCAACGTCACTTTAACGTATAAAGCGAAATGAGATAAGGATGCCCAAACGCATATACAGACATTATAGTAGCATCATATGAAAGCTTTATTAGTTGACCTTTGTTTTATTCTTAAATTTTTAAGGCACGAGAGTATTACCTACAAGCTGCTAAAGCAGGACATAAAAACAGCCAGTTCAATACGGGCGTCTTTTACGAAAATGGTCTTGGAGGTAAAACTTTATGTTACTTCGGTGAAGGTACATTTTGTATGCAGTTGTAAACTATAAATCTGAATTTTCCATTTTTGGTACTAACAAATGTAAGAGTTGCAAAGAATGATATCCTATTCGGGTAGCAGTGAAGCAGAAACAATTGAAATCATGCTGTGGTCAGCGATGTTTACGATTGACTCTCCATATATATGTGTTCAGTCGAGAGCCAATCCGAAAAACATCGAGATTTACATAAAAAGGATAGCGGTAAGAGTTTTGAAATATTGAATTCTTACGAAAATTATGCTTTTGCGCATACATTTTTCGAACCTGCGGGTGTCCTCTGTTAGTTAAGACTTTTTTATACTTTTTCATTAATGTTAACATATAAACATAAATATACAGATGTTAATAGCATTGTTAAATAAAGGATTGAAATCGTTGCATTTATATGTAAGCACTTAATTTAGAGGACAATTGCCTATTTTTGATGTACATTTTTCATGGCTTCAAAATACAATATTGCCAAGTATATATGTATGTATGTATGTATGTATNAAACATCGAGATTTACAAAAAGGATAGCGGTAAGAGTTTTGAAATATTGAATTCTTACGAAAATTATGCTTTTGCGCATACATTTTTCGAACCTGCGGGTGTCCTCTGTTAGTTAAGACTTTTTTATACTTTTTCATTAATGTTAACATATAAACATAAATATACAGATGTTAATAGCATTGTTAAATAAAGGATTGAAATCGTTGCATTTATATGTAAGCACTTAATTTAGAGGACAATTGCCTATTTTTGATGTACATTTTTCATGGCTTCAAAATACAATATTGCCAAGTATATATGTATGTATGTATGTATGTATGTATGTATGTATGTATGTATGTATGTATTTATTTATTTATTTATTTGCCGTCAGGGTGTTGTGGGAATGCATCCCCTCAGTGCATGAAGTCTGGAACGGCAGAGAAAGCGGACGAACCACAACTGAGGTCAACTATTTTAATGGCGGACCCAACAAACCCCATAAAGGAAGTAACCCCACCTCACCAAGGGCAGACGAGGCTGTCAACTATTCAGCAACCCGTCTGGGAAAAGGATACTCCAAAATAAAACCTGCAACCAGTATTCCCACTGCCATGTGACTATCTTTAGCACCGGTGGTTCAGGTCTCCTGGTGGAGAGGATGGATCTTGCTCCGCACATACAATTTTCACCTACTTGTGTGCAGGCCGTCTCGACCAACACAAGCCCTACGGCGATGAATAGTGGTGACGGGGATAGGTAGAGGATGCTACTGGAAGTTCTTAGCCACGACTTTGCACGTAGTCGACTCAAGGGTGACGGTCGTTCGGTTAAAACCTAGGATAAATTAGCCGTTCGTATCCTCCTTGGGTGGCTCAGCAGGACTATTTAGGAGTAGCGCTGCTCACCCCAGACAAGGAAAGGGGCTAGAAAAGGTGTCCCAAACATCGCCTATCCCACTTGCCCCAACTGGGCTGCGGCGCCCAGTTGGGCATCCAGTCTTGCGGTAAGAAATTTGGAAAGAAACTCGGACTTTTCTTCGGATCTTTGAATGTGCGAACCGTTCTAGACAACGAAGATCGGGAAGAAAGAAGAACCGCCATTGTTGGTCGCAAGCTTCGTGACTACCGCGTTGACATAGCGGCCCTTAGCGAGACAAGGCTGCAAGAGGAGTCCAGCATAGAGGAACTCGGCGCAGGCTACACTTTCTTTCGGATAGGTAAACCTGAAGGTGTGCCTCGCATTTCAGGTGTAGGCTTTGCCATCCGCACACCACTGGCACGCAATTTTGAGATACTCCCACGAGGAATATCAGATAGGATAATGGTGCTGCGACTGAAACTAGACAAAACCGACTACACAACCATCTTCAGCGCCTATGCACCTACCATGACGCACACCGATGAAAGCAAAGACGCATTATACGAAGAACTCAACAGTGTTGTCCAGGCTACACTGAAAAAGAACAAGTTTATCATACTTGGCGACTTTAATGCACGTGTAGGGGCGGAGCACACTATGTGGCCAAAGATTCTTGGTCAGTACGGCCTAGGGAAGTGCATTGAAAACGGAAATCTCTTGCTGTCTATGTGCGCAACTCATGACATTTGCATTACCAACGCCTTATTCCAGCAGGCCAACAAGCAAAACACAACCTGAAAGCACCCTAGACCTAAACACTGGCACCTGCTAGACTATATCATCGTACGCCAGCGTGACAGGAGGGACGTGAATATCACACGTGCAATGAGAGGCAGCGGTTGGCTGTCAGACCATCTTCTTAGAAGTAAAATGAATCTGAAGCTTGTGCCATCTGAGAGAAGACGGCGCCAATCTCATGTGGAAAAGATTAACGTCCAAGCGCTTGCTTATGATGATAAGGCACAATACCTACAAGACCGATTACACTCCAGGCTTAGTTGAATCAACACTCCTGCTGACGAGAATCAGGACATCGTACAACTGTGGATCGACTTTCGGCAGATATCCCTTGGAGCCACAACTGAGGTCTTGAATTTGTGAAAAGGAAACACCGAGACTGGTTCGACGAGAACGATGGTGAAATCTCAAACAAGTTATGCACGAGGCGCACCGTAAGTATATCGAGAGCAAACATTCACCGCCCCTCAGGAAAGCTTACGTGGAATGCAAAAGAGCTGCTTAGAAGTGTTTTAAGAGCCATGAAGAACAAATGGTGGGAGGACAAAGCCACACAATTACAGGAAGCAGCAGAAGCACATAACACCAAAGCACTCTTTGTTGGACTCAAAGCTGTTTACGGACCAAGAACAAATGGGTCAACTCCTATCCTCTCGACCGACAACACCACATTGCTGACAGATAAAGAAGTACTCTCCAGATGAGCTGATCACTTCAACTTGCTACTGAACAAGAAGTCTGCCATATGTGAGGATGCAATACGCGATATTCCCACATTGCCAACCCTGGAAGAATTAGATATCGCGTCCAAGGGCGCGGAAGTGGCCAAGGCCATTAAGCAACTGTCTATTGATAAATCGGGAGGCCCCGATGGGGTACCTTCAGAAGTGTACAGATGCGGTGGCAAACACATGCCTTCTGCATTAACGAGACTTTTCCGAGCATTCTGGGCAAAGGGTGACGTTCCGGAAGACCTAAAGGATGCGTCAATAATTCACCGGTATAAACGGCAAAGGGAACAGGGCTGACACTCATGGGGGTATATTCCTATTTTCAATTGCAGGGAAGATTTTAGCGAGAGTCATCTTGAACCGCCTTACATTCGGTCTACCCAGAATCACAGTGTGATTTTCGCAGCGGAAGTGGCACAGCTGATTTGGTCGTTGCCTTTAGACAACTTCAAAAGAAATGTATGGAGCAGTACAAACCTCTCTTCACTGTTTTTGTGAATCTTACCAAGGCGTTTGATACGGTTAATAGAAAAGGCCTGTGGAAAATCCTCCATAACATTGGCAGCCCACAAAGCTTATTGCCGTCATTAGATCATTCCACGAGGGTATGAAAGGTCGGGTGTTTGACAACGGGACCTTTTCGGAACCATTCGACATATTTAATGCCGCTAAACAAGGATGCGTCCTAGCTGCTACTCTCTTTGGGATAATCTTTGCCATAATACTCCAGTACGCACTTCGCAATTTAGACCTTGGAGTTTACCTGCATGTAAGGTGCGATGATGGAATCTTCAAAATCGTGCGTTTTTCTGCTCGCATAAAGCTGACTGAAATCCTCGTCAGAGACCTGTTGTTTACAGATGACAGTTAAGAAAATATCCAAACAATAGTAGACAGGTTTGCAGACGCCGCGAAAAAGTTTGTTCTCACAGTAAACATGAAGAAAACAGAAGTAATGTTTCAACCTTCCCCTGGCGATTCTTTACCAAGACCCTGTCGTCGAAATTGAAGGCATTACGCTCACGTCTGTGAAGAACATTTGCTATCTAGGTAGTGTTATGACACATAACGGCATGCTAGAGGAGGAGATAAGTCAGCGCATATCAAAAGCCACCATAACTTTCAGACGTCTAACCGGCAGACTATGGAAGAGTCACGATGTCAAACTGAGCACAAAAATCAGTGTGTACAAATCCCCGGTCCTATCCTCTCTGCTGTACTGCTGTGAAACGTGGACCCCCTGCAGGAAACATATTCGCTGGCAAGACCGAGTCACCAACACAGATGTCTTAGAAAAGTGCGACATACCAAGTATCGAAGCTATGATAATGAAGTCTCAGCTGCGCTGTTCCGGACACGTACGACGCATGAGCCACCACCGAATTCCCAAAGCTCTGTTTTATGGTCAGCTCAAAGAAGGCTTTCGTCCTAAAGGACGCCCAGGTCTACGTTACAAAGACAACCTGAAGTCCATAAAGAAAACATGTCAAATAAATTCCGCAAGATGGGAAGAAGACTGCTTCCACCGCTCCTCTTGGCGGGGCCAGTGCCACTCAGCAGTCCAAAAATTCGAAGATAACCGCATTGCTGATGTCAAGCGGAAGAGACAAGCAAGGAAACTCCGTTGACCAACGCAACCTTTGAGTGCACCAAGTGCGGCAAGAAATGTCTTTCCCGGATCGGCCTTAATTCGCATAAAAGGGCACAGCAGCGTCGAGACGCTCATCCGTCGTAGCGACGTGAGACCCCATCATCATCATCACCATTATCATGTGTGTATTTATGTATGTTTGTATGTATGTATATAGGTATGTATATATATATATATATATATATGTGTGTGTGTGTATATATATACATATATAAAAAATGTTTATATAACTAATCTAGTTGTCATTGACTTTTTCTTCTCATTTTTTTAAAACGAAATTAACGTAATGTTTGCCATTCATCAGTGATGCTCAACTTGTACGGTTACATGTTCTTCTCGTGGCTATTCCTTTTGTGTGCATTATATGAAGTTTGTAAGTATGAAGCATACAGTTTTTCTTCAACTTTGCCAATGAGAGCTTGACAAATGTGTTTACAGGACCCATTTGACAACAGACGTTTTTGTAAATATATATGTATTTCTAAAAATTTGGAATTGGTTATCCTGTATAAATTTTCGTAAATAATAATAATAATGATACGCAAGAAGAAAACAGGTGTTACCAAAGGAACCTGTGAATATATGCACAAGAAAAATTTAGAGAAAATTTAGTTCGCGTTAAAAACGTGATTACAGGAAACTTGAAGTGACTAATGAAAAACCGAAGAAACGTGCGGGGTATCAGATTTGGAATTTACAGCAAGTAAAGGAGAGATTGAGAAAACCCAGATAAAACACTGAGGAACACGCATGGTATGGTCTAGGCAAAGTCGGGAGAAAGGACCTGGGAGCCGTGATATTGTTCTTTTTTGGGTTTTGTCCAAACGTATATGATTATATCACAGTACACTAAATTTTTAATGCAATTTAAGAAAAAATTGATTTTTACTCTTAGGTCTGAAGAAAGACTTGTCCGAAGCGATCAAGTGGTATTGCAAAGCATATAAACAAGGCGACGAACAGGCAAAAATACGCATGGATAACTTGACAAAAATTTTGGACAAAGAAAACCTTTGCATTTTCAGACCCACTCCAACGTTGTCGACTCTGCCTCACTGGAAGTTTGTACGTCAAAGCTTCCATAAATCATTTTCTAGCCCAGATTTATTAATTCGTGAAAAACAAGAGAAGAAAGACTGTTCTTTGGAAGGACAAAACGAAAATGTCTATGAAAGATATACTAAGGTTACTGGGAAGCCGATATTTTAATATTCCGACTACCATTGCGTAAAATAATGATTTTGTTCTCATTAAAATTATTAAAATAACCATCATTACCCACGTCATTGTTTGCTTACCTTACATTATCATACGACTGTTGTGTTTTTTTTATCATGGGCTTTAGGTTTTCAGTTATCCGATTACTTTAGTTGTGTTGAGTAAAAGTAAATATTTTAGCATTTAATATTAACTGGTTATTTTTTCTACATCTTTATTCATTGTACTTAGTTGTACTAATATTGTGATTTCGCCAATTGAGACATTTCCATCTTTTCTTGATTCGGTTTCTAGATTATAACTTCGTTGCTGTTATTGCTACTCTTTTCGAATATCATTGGTCAACCCAGGGACATTTTAAGTACTGTTTGCTCACTTTGCTCACCTTGAGAGGCCGCTATCCTAATAGAGGGGTAGGCCCAGTCCTTTTTTTCCAATCAACTCTGTTCGTCGCGTCTTCCAACCGCAGATTTCTCTCCCTCATGTAATTGTCGACCACGCTTTGCTACGTCTTCTTTGGTCTCCCTTTATTACTTCTACCAGGAAGTCGTAAAGCAAGAACCTCCCGGATCACATGTGCCTCAGATCTTCTAAGAACGTGACCATACCATCTGAGCCTTCGGCTTTGGATAATGGCCTTTGTAGGCTTAACATTCGAGCCCTTATGAGATCATTTCTAATTCTGTCTCTCCGAGTAATGCCTTCAATGCTTCTTAACATTGTCATTTCTGTCGTCCTCAGAAGGTCTAAGTCTTTCTTCTCGACAGCCCAACATTCAGCACTATAATTTAAGTACTGTTTACTGCTGGTAAATGAGTTATGGCTAGGAAATTTTGGATTAAGCTAAGCTAAAGTTTACCAAGATGCTTAGCAAATTTATTGTGTTACTCCAAGATAATAGTAAAGCCTTGATAAGATAGTTGAACATTTTCCCTCATGCTTTTTAATCTCATTAACGTTTTGTTAATCTTTTTCCCAAAAAGAACGTAATTCATGACATGACTTAACCACAGTTGTAATAATTTACAATCAGGTAAAATTATAGCGTTACTGTAGGATTACCATTCTGACCAATTTAGATTGCCATGCTACTTAGTTTTGAGACTCCCTTAATAAACATGTAAACATCTTGTATGAGGCGTCATTTTATTTTGTTGCTCTAGTTATGCCAATCTCCACCCTCACGAGCAATAGTTTAAACGGTATGCAGGCAGTCCCAATGCAGCATGTAAGATCGATGCAACAACAATTTTCCATTCCCAATTTTCCGTCATTGAGTGGGAAATAAAACCATTACATACTTAAATGTAAATAAAGTATCTTCATTGTCAGATGCATCGTATTGTCAGGTGGAACTGAGTATCATGTATGGGAGTACAATTGAGGACATTGTTGATCTGGTTTCAGATGTTGATTTTTATATTGCTTATACTTCTCACTTTATGAGAAAGTAAGAGATTTAGAGAAGAATTTGATTAACAATTAAATGAGATAGGTAAGAAGGAAAGTAACAGTTTACCATCACTGGCAGTACTGAGACTAATGATCTGATATATTGTGGAGCAGTAATCGTGATAGAAATGCTTGGAATGAAAAGCAAAAACAAAGAGAAAAGAAAAAACCATGGTGGAAACGTAGGCTTGAAGGGCAAGATAAACATCTGAACTGTGATCTAGGTCGAGTGAATGCTTTAATTGAAGAAAGATACAGATGTATTGCAAAGAAAGTGTAGTCTCAGCAGTATAAAAATGTGTATTTGACAATACTGTATTTCACTGTTGTAAAAAAATAAATCGCATGCGAAAGCATTAGGGAAGTATACGGATTGGTGCCATATGATTATCCTTATGACCTGAATCTTTTAGATTTAGTTTTTCGGTTAATACCGATGGTGCCACCAGCGCTAAATGTAGGGAGTTCAAGAACGTTGTCAGTAATAACTAACATCGTTTGAACGAGTGATATTCGTTAAGATTTTTGAATGACTGGTAATTCTTGTTGCGAGGTTAATTAATTACGTTAGTACATTGAGTCTCAAAATTTCCTATGGCCTTTAATAGTCCTTTGTGAGAAAATTATCAGAGTGGAACCCCCACCTAATATCTTCTCATATTATTCACAATTTGCTGTTTTGATCATGCTCTCAGTTGGTCTTTCTTCGATCGATCGCTTTATCTCTTCGAGCTCCAGATTCGATACCCACCACTTATCATTCTCTTCTTCTGATCTACTAGTCTTTGTTCAGTAACTAGGAACATATTTCTACTAATTCACGCGTCATACAATCCTTTCCTGTTGTCAGTACAGCTTGACTGACTACCATTATAACACTCCATAACAATCCTGCTTTAATCCTGTGACCTCTTTCTCTAGCTGCTCCAAGCAGTAGTTTAATGACGACCGGGTTCACGCTGCTTGGCCATGAAACATCAGCATATTGCTGCTGCTGCTGCTACTACTACTACTACTACTACTACTACTACTACTACTACTACTACTACTACTACTACTACTACTACTACTACTACTACTACTACTACTACTACTACTACTACTACTACTACTACTACTACTACTACTACTACTATTATTATTATTATTATTATTATTAATATTATTATTATTATTATTACTACTTGAGTAGCTAAAAACACAGGCAGATGTTATACTGCATCAAATAAGGAGGTTGGTTATTACCAACAGCCAAAGGTTCCACATAATTTCCCTCATATTTAACATTTCAATACTTTTATCATTCTAGCTGTCCCTAATACAGCAGTTTTTTAACAGGATATTCCTCTAGCTCGATTCCATGAACTTATATAAAGGTTGGAAACATTTTTGAAACACTACCAACAACAACTGGTGCCACCATAACTTTGCTCAGATTCCAGAGTCGCTTAATTTCTAGATTGAGGTGATGATATTTTTCAACCGTAAATTTTTCTGCTTCAGATATGCTTTTATCCCCTGGTACCGCTGTGTCAATAATTATTGCAAAGCATTTCCTATTATCAATGATGACGATATTATTATTATCTTCATTTTGCATTTTGCACAGGCTGTTCTTTTTGCCGAATAACATCTCTTGGGCGAGCCACAACTAGCAGCCAATGGCCAAGAGGTTTCTTTCATCTTACATATCCAATACTTTTCGAAGTATTCTGGTTGTTCCCAACAAGGCTGTTTTTTGTACCACCCCAACACCTACTTCAATATCTAGTTTTTCCATCCATCCATTGAAATCTTTGCTTACGCATCCCATAGCAC
>RDPX01000193.1:921979-976699 GCA_003991215.1 Morbakka virulenta | reverse complement strand
TTCTATTGTGTTTCTAGCTTTTTTTTTTCTATAGTTCTTTTCTCTTTGTTTGTGTGTGTGTGTGTGTGTGTGTGTGTGGTGTGTGTGTGTGTGTGTGTGTGTGTGTGTGTGTGTGTGTTGGCCTTGCTCAGTGCAAGGCATTAAAGTACAATGATGCAGGTAATCTTCTGAGGAAGATACTTTCATGGAATACCTTTCAATTACAGAACCTATACAAATTCAAGTGTGTGTGGCACTTCCAAACTATTGCTTGTCACAGGGTTGGGGAGGTGGGGGGTTAAAAGTAATAAAGAAACATGGGAAGACTAAAAATGTGCCAAAGTTGCTGACCAGCACAAGACAATAACCATAAAAAACCCCAGCAGCTGGACCGTTACTTAATGAAAATACATCAGTTTACTGGAATGATACGGACTTAAATATGAAACGCTTTTAACTTCATTACCCCTCCCTCACTCCCCCTTCCCCCCTACAAAATATTCAAATACTGAATACCAGAAAAAGGTTTTACCTTATTTTCTTCTAAAAATTTCAATTTAATTTGCAAATCCTGTCTTAATTTATCAAATTTGTCTTTCTGCGCTTCATACTGTCTTCTCACTTCCTCTGTTCTTGAAGATATGCCCACTGTTTGTGAAGTTTCTAAGTCAGTCCTGTATGCATCATATTCCACACGTGCACCCTCGTATGCCTTCACTGTCATAATGGTATCTTCAATTGTCTTGTTACACAATGTGGCTAAACTTGACGTAAAGAACGAAAGGGCATTCAGCAGATTTTCTCCATTTCTCACCAAAACTTTCTGCAATTCTGCATTTTGATTAAATTCATCGTGCAACTCCGGTGACTTCAGACTTAGATCTGAAAAGCTTTCAAGTAGGCCTTTCTGTGTTGCAAGCATTGCTTGAAGTTGCTGGGTTAACTGTTTTGACAGCTTCAGGAGGTTAGCATACTTCTTTTGAGTGTCTCTTAAATGTTCAATATGTTTCTCCACTTCCTCATCAACCGTTCTTGTACGCCGTCCTAATTTTTCGGACACTAGTTGTCTCGTGCATTTGTACGTTGCTACTGTCCACTTTTTTATGCTCTCTAGTTTAGCAGCTGTGTTGATATCTGATTTAACTAATGTTGTTTGTCCTTCTGGACCTGATGTATTCGGATTTGACGAGTAATTGTATGAGTTTGACTCAGATCCTTGCGGGTAAAATGTTCCCTGTGGCTGAGAATGGCCATTAAGTGCCCCTCCTATTAGAAAATTGAAAAAAAAGAATAAATATTAATTGTACAAATTTGACAACGGTGAGCTTTGGGTAATCATCCTTCCCATATCTTTATAGTTCCAAATGTTAATTTTGTTCTCTGGCATCAGACTGAATGGCTCAATGCTTTATGTCTTGACGTGCTTAATAAATTCAAAAATAAGTGAAATCTGTAAAAGGAACTCCACTAATGCTAAAAATATGTACATAAGTGAATAGCGGCAAAACACACACAAACGCTAATAAATAAATATAGTTACTTTTTGACATGTTTGAATATAAATAAAAATGGCTATGTACTGCTTTTAATACTTGTTTTTCTGATTTGATAAGCCAAACCACGATTGATCATTTCTTATTACATTTAAATGTCTCCTGCAACCAACAAATAAAAGCATTCTGGGCTATAAACCCCATCCCTTTTGCTTACAAATCTGAAAATGCTCTTTATGTAAAAGAAAGAAAAGGCTGAACTGACAACATGAGCTGCAGCTGTAAAAAGTCTTAAGGTAGATGGGCAACATCCATTTGAAGACGTCTGTGATGAAAATGATTTGATGAACTGAAGTGACGCTTAAATGGATGTTAGTTTAAACTGTCCACAGCATGTAAAAATACTGCTAGTACAACAGAGAATAGTATACAACATGATTAAACAAGTTCTCATCCTAAGATATGGAACGTGCTTAACTGCACAATTTAAATCAAATAGGTATTTGCAAAGTGTCTGTCAAGGGTAACATTCTTCATCACTAGTTTGACCAGTTTCTATGGCAATGTATGGTTCTTGACAAAAGAAGCAATTGAAAGAGATTCATCTTTTGGGGAATTAAGAAGTGGATCTGCACCTTCACATCACACCAAGAGCTCCATGCCTAAATAACAATTGTTGCTCATACTACAGAATGGTAAGCATATGAAAGTGCATCCAAACTGACATGTTAGAACTTAGTAATTCATGGTAAGGGCAACATGCCAGCAAAATCCATTGTCAAATCTGATGATGATTATGGTAAATGAGATGTGTCACTGGAATACAGTACAACTTTCACATTACAAAATCAAATTTTCAGTTTTCAAATTTGCTACAAAAAATGTTTACCTGATTTTAAACAGCAGAAACTTGTACACATTTTATCACTACTCTTGTGATGTTGTGTATTTTAGTTCTTTAATAAAAGAACTGAGAACAATGCCTATCACATTCTCTGAGTGTACAAATATGCTTTTTTTTAAATGTCTAGTAAGAAATATAATTGAAGCTTATGGACCAATCAATTAAGATTTCAGAATTTTTGTGGCGTTTATAAACTGAAAACAACACAATTCTGAGATTTTGAACAACTTTTATTACTGTCACATTTTTAATATTGCCTCTGTTAACTAATTAATTAATTTTTCTATATGGTCTGGAGTACATTGAAAGTTTATGGACTTTCCATTAACAATATTTAAAATATGATATTTTCACCCCTTTTTGCTACATTTTCTACATTCGCCCAAATAATTTTACCTCGTACCTGTGAAACCTTTTTTCCCCCATGTCTGTGAAAAACAGTACAAAAATAGTATAGTTTTGGCCTTTTGACCCCTACTCCCCCTTACTTCTGTGTAATTTGCCTCAGTTTTCTGACAAAGAAACGCTTGAAACTATTTGCCAAAATTATTTCAACACGAGACAACACATCTGGATAAAATGGAATAAACTTCATGATTTTTCAAAATTTCAAGATGACTAAAAGTTGCAAGATCACGTTTTTGGTAAAAATTCAGGGGTCCAACAAAAAAAAAATTAAAACAACCAAATTCCCTTTTTGGCTGGTTCTGCTCGATTATAACACAAGTCAATATTAAATATATCTTTTCAAAATCCAAAGATATTCTCAAAATCGACCCTGTACCCTACCTACTCATATAATTCTACCATTATTTGATTTGTAATTGTGTGATATTAAAAAAATCTGTGATTGTTTTTCATTTATTCTAAAAGTGTAAGACATTATAATCAATAGTCTGGAAGGGGCACTAAAAAGTTGTTGATATGGTATAAACCAAAACTACAGATATTAAAACTTTTTCCTACAAAAATACAAGATGTTTATGGTAAACAGATTTTTGTCATGCTTCATAATGCTGACACTGCCTCTGTGGCTATACAAAACAGTAACATCTAATGCATGCATCACTAAATGATTTTTTTGAAATATTTAAACCATTCATATCTTTATTTAGGTATTAAAGTAAATGGGTGGAACATGAATAATATCAGGTATGCAGACGATACACCAATCATAGCAGATTTAGAAAGTAAACTACAGGATATTGTGGATAAAATTGTGACTGAAAGTGAGAAATTGGGATTACCATTGAATGTTAAGAAAACGTTTTGCATGGTTATATCAAAGAAGAGTCTCCTAAGTGCCAGTTAGTAGTAAATGGGCAAGTGATAAAACAAGTAAAACAATTAAGTTACTTAGGTAGTATTCTTATGATGGGATGGAAGATGTGACACTGAAATAAAAAGAAGGACTGGGATAGCAACAAAGCTTTCAAAGATCTAGCAAATATTTTGACAAAAAGAAAGATCAGGTTGGATATGGAGGAGAAATAAAAATCTTTAGAATTATGGTTTTTCAGATGTATGCTAAGAGTTTTATGGTTAGATATGCAAAGCAATCAAATTGTATTAGGCAGGGCTGGAGCACATAGAAGTCTTATCAATGTGATCACAATGCAGCAACTGTCTTTTTTGGTCATATATCTAGAAAATAAAAGCTTGAAAATTTAGTTAGCACAGGAAAGATTGAGGGAAAGAGAGCTCCTGGCAGACAGTGACAAGGTTATCTGGCCAGCATGAGAAGAAGAATGGGCCAGTCTTGGTCAGGAAGTGAAATCATTCAACATGCAAAGGGCAAAGACATTTGGGGGGCCATGATTTCAATGTCAATAGACTGGACATGTAGATAGATAGATTTCTTCATTTAACAAGGCACTGACAATAACTCTTTTAACTTAAGACAACTTTTAACCAAAGTTTTACTGAGTTTTTTAAAAGTTTCTTAAATTCATATAAAAATTCCTTCCATTAGTGATGGTTTTATGCTTACCAGTAAATTTTTTTCTAATTTTCTGGAGTTTGACAACTGAGTTTCTTTAAAGTATTTAAAACTGTTTAAATCAATTCACCTTGAAAAATACTTTTAAAAAAATATTGGATGTACATGAGCAGCACACAAACCATTTAACATTGTTTTTTTCTACAAAAGGATAATCTATTTCATGCAAGCCCAAGATGAGTGTAGAATTTACCATTTGAATTAATAAGACAAGTCCTAGTTCAATCTTTTTCTCTCACACACAACACTTCAACAAGCATTAAAAATTATCAAAATTAAAAATAAAAATAAAATGCTGTGAAGGAGTTTCCATCAACCTAAGTTTTCTTTATATGTCAAATTTGGCCTTTTTTGTGAATATTACTTTTACTTTGTAAAAATGGAAATAATTAAATAGCAGAGATCTCTGTGAAACATTCTTGTTTTGGTAGAGAAAGTTTCTTGTGAAATTAAGTGACTTTGTCAAGAGTTATCACAAGGGATCAACCATCCAAGAACAACAATTTAAGCCACACTGACTATGAACTGTTGGGAAATGAAGCTTAGCCCATGAATTCAATAAATCAATAAATAAATCATCAATCAATCAATCAATTCAATCAATTGGAGTTTCCATCAACCTAAGTTTTCTTTATATGTCAAATTTGGCCTTTTTTGTGAATATTACTTTTACTTTGTAAAAATGGAAATAATTAAATAGCAGAGATCTCTGTGAAACATTCTTGTTTTGGTAGAGAAAGTTTCTTGTGAAATTAAGTGACTTTGTCAAGAGTTATCACAAGGGATCAACCATCCATGAACAACAATTTAAGCCACACTGACTATGAACTGTTGGGAAATGAAGCTTAGCCCATGAATTCAATAAATCAATAAATAAATCATCAATCAATCAATCAATTCAATCAATCAATAAATAAATCATCAATAAATAAATAAATAAATCAATCAATCAATCAATACATTCAATAATTCAATAAGTAGAAAGGTATAATCAGAATTTATTCTGTTACTTAAAAGTGATAAGACCCCACATTGATGTCACAGTCAAATTTTGGCCACTTTTGGGTATTGCTTTCCAAAGCCATGACAAATCTTGATCTTTTCAAACAGGGGGAACCTTCTCCCAGCTTGATAATTAAACAAGCTTCTTGTGAAACTCGGAATGTAATTTGGATTACCTTTTGGAGGAAATTTGGAGTGAAATCTTGAATTGTATCAGTACCTCAGTTTATCTCTGTGATGATGGCTATTACATGCATTCTTAGGAATGACATATATATATATATATTTGTCTATCTGGCAGAAATATATTGATACTTTCTAAGAGTTTGCTTCCTTGTTGCTGTTAGCTTCAATAAGGGAGAACATGATTCCTTCATCTGCAAGATAAAACAAGTGGTGTAAATTTAGGGTTGTTTAGACAGCACCATTCTCACAGACTTTTATCTTATAAATTTTATCCATTTTCATGTCCACATGCATTCAAATGTTTTTCATTAAGTCAGTGATGAAATAAAGGTTTCATTCTGAAGCTAACTCAAAACGTAAGCAAGAGGTCATTACAAAGTAGATTTTTATGTTGAAGAAACTTGGGCTATAGTCAGCCAGCATTTTTAACATTTTTAGCAAATTTTCTTTCTGAGTGATTAACCTTTATCATTATAGAGTCTAAATTTATTGGGCTCAAATATGATATACATATTTACTATTTTTACAAAACATTCAATTAAAAAAATCAATTTAGGAAATGATATTTGATAAGCTGGATTCTGTTCTAAGAACAAGACCCTTCATATCTCTAACTTTTGTATTATGCAAGTTGTTGTTTTTGTTGTTTTTCTCCAGCCTCTGTTATGTCAGGAACCTGCACAGCACAAAAATGGCACCACACTAGCTGAATCCGACTATGTCTGTGAGGCATTACTGATGTATTATGCAAGTGAACCCATGATGGTGTTCACTCAGCTTTAAACAGTGAATCTATCTTAATGAAAAAGAATTTGGTTTCATGAAATGAGGGCTCTTTAAGCTGGTCAACTTGTTGCTTTTACATCTCAACCATAAGTCTAATTCAACAACAGTTGGCCCTAACTTCATATAATGATCAAAAGAAACATATCCAAAAGAACTTTTCAATCTCAAATCTCTTAATATTGTTTATTTTGCATGTACAATGTAACTTAGATAAAGGAGATTCATCCTTGTGTACGTTCAACTTTAGTTCTCCCATGCAAAAGGGGGTAAGAGTCTTTGGAAAAGCAAAATAATGTTGAAAATTTGAAAACTGCATTTACACGTTGCTGACCAATGGAGCTCTGGTGAAGCCAAGAGAAACCAAGTCGGATTGGTATAACCCCAGAAGGGCATGATGCAAAAAACCCTAGGTAAAGTTGTGCCCACCCCTTCTCTTTTGATCAAAGTCTGGGATGCATATCTCCCAAATCTGGTGGCTACTGGTGTGCCAGACCTCTTTACCTTAATGAATCCTATGTAAAGCCTTCAGTAAATAAAACTGTCAGAACTTTTATTCTTGGATGGTGAAACAGGTAGAATGAACTTGATACCTTTGGTTGGCAATCAGCCTAATAGATGCGCAACTCTTGACATAAAATACTGTGAGAAAATTGCAGGATGACTCTGTTCAGAACCTGGCAGCTACTGGTGCAAATAGCTCCTGAAAATGTGGACCAATGACAGGCCCATGTTCAACACCACACTATTTCTAAAAGGTATTGGCATCAGGAAGGGCATCCAGGCATGATAAACTACTTCAAACCCTTTTTTTCCAAGTTAGAGATGTTGAAAGATAGCTGTTTGACGATGTTTCAGAATAGTGTTATAAATAATGAAGAGGATCCTATCCATGCTTCCAGGTATTGTTGCTACATTGAATGTCAGTTCACTCAGTGATACAGCAAATGAAATTGTTGAAATGTCATGTCAGCCTGAGGTGGATATCTGCTGTGTACAGGAGACACAATGGCATGTTTTGTTACGGGGAGAGAATGTAGGTATAAGAGTGGAGTGGTCATGACTCAGTGCGACATTGAGTTGGAATTTTTGTCACTAAAAACTTATGGCATATGTCATATCTGTAAACCCTATTGGCAATAGAATCATTGAAAGTTAGTGGTTATACAACTCAACAAGGAAGCTTGGTTGCTGAAAAGGATCAATCTTACAATAACCTTACTGATCATGTTGGGAGTAAAAGAAAATATTTTCATGGGCACCACAGTGGCTATGGTATCACAGCTAGAAACAATAAAGGCCTGCAAATCCTAAATTTCTGTTTTACAGGTAAACTTGCCATCACAAGTACCTTCTTCATAAAACCATAGAGTCAACTGATCACCTATAGCTCTTGAGGTAACATTTCCAAAATCAACTACACTGTGTTATGAACAGTTATGACCTAGAGAGTATCCAAGATATGAAAGTGATCAGAAATGAGGAATGTGTCACATAAAAATTTTTATCATATAATTAATGCAATATATGCAAATTAGGCATTTTCAGTTGCTCAGAACCATTTTCAGTCATTCGTTTGGATCTGGCATGCACTTTTCCATCTTGCAACAGAATTTCACTCTTTTTCACCTATTTTTTTTATTTCTGACAAAAAGTCTGTTTGCTTTGTTTACAAATTGGTGCTATTCTGAATCATTGTCAGCGGGTCATAACCCTCTTTCTTCCTACTAGCTAATGACTAGATTTCCACAAAAGACCCTAAATTTGCGATTTGAGAACACATAGAACACAGTATTTTTATTGATGACTTGAAAATCTACCAAGAAAGCCACCCAAAGCTCACGATTGTTAATGAGGTGATAGTAAATGCAAGTAAGGACACTGGAGCTTGCTATGCAGTAAACAAATGTGTGGAAATAGTCTTCAAAATGGGGAAATGTTTAATGGAGATGGGTTGACAATGTTGGAAGAAAAGATAGAGGCATTGGACCATGACAAAAATTAAATTTATAAATTTCTGGGGTGCAAATAAGCAGATAAAATTGACGTAAAATGAGTAATGGAGAGAGTGAAGAAAGAAATCCATAAGAGGATGGACCACCTAGTAGGACTTAACCTAAATGATCAAAACTTGATGAAAGCTATAAATTGCCATGTAATACTAGTGGCAGGGTATGTGATGAATGTTGCTAACCTTGGAAAAGGAGAACAAGATGATTTAGATAAGATTGTGAAAAGTATTCTGCAGAGAGGTTTCCATGGAAGACAAACAAGTGATGGGAGGTTATATGCAAAAAGGTGTGATGGTGGCATTGGGCTTAAAACTTTTGGAGATGTGTATGACAAGACCAAGACAAGAGCAGCATGTTATATGGGTACAATGACTGACAACTGGATCAGGGTAGCGTTGAAACATGAAATTAATAAGGAGCATTCCTTATTAAAGACGGATGTGGAAGCTGCAGTGAGAAGGATGTCTGTAGATGCAACATTTGATGAAGGTCATGTAGCAATTTGTTAAGAGAGATTTGATGATTGGAAGGAGATGTGGAAAAAGCTAAAGAAGCAGTTAGATTCAAGCCAAAAAAAACTGTGAAAGAAGTTTAGCAGAGAAACCACTGCAGAGTGAGATTACATTGAGATATGAGAAGGAAGATTACATATGGTTAAAGTGTAATACAGATTCAAGAAAAGCAGAATCAATATTCACTTCACAGGAGCAGATAGTGTAATCAAGAGCATGGAAGAAGAGATTAGGGCTCAATGATACCAACGAATGTAGGTGGTGTG
Source organism: Morbakka virulenta (assembly GCA_003991215.1). Taxonomy (NCBI): domain Eukaryota; kingdom Metazoa; phylum Cnidaria; class Cubozoa; order Carybdeida; family Carukiidae; genus Morbakka; species Morbakka virulenta. The sequence goes on along the minus strand of RDPX01000193.1, from coordinate 967,563 downwards.
GAGAACAGTGAGGGTGATACAGCATCTCCTGTCTGGATGTAAGAAGCTTATAGGATCAGCATATGTGAAATGACAAAACAATGCACTCAAAAGTTTTGGCAGTCAGATGGCCAATGGAGAAAGGATTACTTCCAGAAGGAACAAAGTGGTATACCAAGAGATGAGAAAAACGGTAAAGTGTTAGAGAATGAAGGTAAGCAGCTGTATTGGGATTGTGAACACCGAATGAGAACAAACTGCACCTTGAGTAGACTAGATCTTTCCTTCGAAGATGGAGAATAGAAAACTATTTTGGTGGTCAATATATGTCCAAACAAAATAAACAGACACACTAAACAACAAGAAAAGATTAAGAAATATGAACAATTGTTTTGAGATATGTGAAAGAAGGAGAAAAATATAATGTAAAAATGGATCCAATAGTTGTTGGATGTCTCTGTGGAGGAATGAAAGAACTGAAAATGGACATTCAAAAAACCTTTAAATGTTATCAAGAGAAATCCTAAAGACAGTACTTTTGGAAACACACTACACCATCCAGTTGGCATGTATCCATGGCTTGCACAGGTATGTCTTTTTATGGCTGCTCACAGGTCTGTTTGCCATTTGGTTCAAAAACCAGTGTCAGATTTGTTAAGATCCCAGGCCTTTATATCTTGCTTTATTGTACTTTTGGAACGTGAATCAATAATTAGAAATGTGTTATCAGGACCACTGATTTGAGGTGTGAAGCTAACAAAAATTGATAGCTCAAGCCATCCAGGGCAGTTTAGGATAGTAAAATGGTTGGCTAATTACTTCATACTCATAAGCTACTGTGAGAAGGATTGGATAATAATGGCTGACTTTATGATTATCACTACTACCTTGTAATTTGATTTATAGGATGGAAATTGTATTGTTAGTTAATCCAAGTGGTAATAATAATAATAATAATAATAAAGATGATGACAATAATAATAAATGTCCCAGGCATGATGTTAAACTGCAACTGCATGGGTCCAGAGTAGTACCTTACCTCAGCAAGGGCCTTTTGGCCAATGAACAAGCTGCTACTGATAGAAATGGTCACCTCATAGCCTTGTATGGTACTTCCATGAGATACTTGGTCTGGCCAACCCATATGGATAGCAGATTGGAAAATACTCTGATTTCAAATCCCCCAGTGAAACCAATGTCTTTGTTTTAATGTTTCAGTGAATATTGTTTTCAAAATCAAAATTAGTTTTGGTGCAACATTTCTTAAACATTCAGTATTTTCAACAAATGCTTCAGTCAATACAATAGTATTCACTATTCAAATTAATCATCCATAAGAAAGAGCTAAAATGAAATTTGAGACTTCTGTTTACAATTAACAACAGACACTCAAATTACTGTGCTCAACTGACATGTTTGCTTATTCCAAATCAAATTTGAAGCCACGTAGTGCTGGTAAATAGTATGGAACAATTATCTTGCAGAAACAGGAAAACAAAAGTGAAAATATGCATTTTTGTATGCAATATCTTACCTCTTAGACAGTTGTCACTAAAACCTGCTTTCAAATGCATCAATCTATCTGACTTTCAATGTTAATAAAAAATAAAAAACCGTGTGAACCAATGGGAACCAAAGAAATTTATCCTCAGAAGATGGGTCATCTGATCATACATGGATCTCCTAAAGTATTAGCTGTGTTTCATTAAATGACTTTTGTCATGTCAAACTTCATTAATATGCCTGTGCAATTTTATACTCTCGAGAGTATGACATTTAGGTTTATGCTCTTCTACTTCTGTCACCATCCTGCTTTTCAACTCTTCCTTTCCTTCTGCATTCACACAATACTATTCTACTGCCGTTTCATCTGAAGGCCTGATCATTTCATAGGAAACAGCTCGTCCAAATTGATTAAATTGATTGAAAGACTGACCTCTACCACTGACTTCCTTTTGTAAGGCTCCATTGCTGATTTAAACATGCGCTTCAGCTGGGCTTAATTACATTATCCTTAACATCAGCACGTAATGCAGTAATAAAACATAATAAAATAACTGAATAAGGTATAACCAAATAACAAATAATTAGTTAATCAGGTAAATGATACTGTCATATGATTGCACAGGGCAAATACTGTTAAATGAAGGGCAACAACAGTCAAGCAGCCACACCTTACAAGTACATATGTGCATGTTAGTCGTTGGGTTATTTCTGAACGTTTGGGCAAACAATCGAGAAGATAACACGACACATGAGCAAGTACGTGTAATGGTTCACTTAAACCACATTTATCACTTAACAGACTGGAGAATAAAAAAATCTATTTGTTTGTTTTATCAACTATATGAAGTTGCAGAGATGAGTTAAGTGTATTAGTCTTGCGAAGCGCAAATGTATTATTAAGTCGCACCTCCCAAAATACAATTAATAGGCTAATCAACTTCAATTTTTAATTTTCTCTGTGCTGTATTGACTTCTGCTTAGCTGCTGTAAAGATTATGTCATTTTAACACCACCTTCATGAGTAACAATCCACAAGTATCGAGAGCAATAATGGTTTACGGTAACGAATAACTTTTAATGCCAATTTTACTTGCAAACCCGCAAATTTTTCTTTGTTATTCACACCAAACAGCAACGAAAACAAACTCTACCACACTGTCAATTAAACTCGTTTAAATCATTTCGATAGCCCTAGTTTATCAATTCACGAGCAAATAATTATGTCGTCAATCGTAAATGTTATAGAGTGTTAACGAATTAATATTACACCAGCAGAACAGCAAAAAGCTGTTTGTTTCACGTTTTAACCGGATTATTATCAAAAATGATGATGCATAAAATTAGTGGTTAATGTAGAATCTCGTCAGGGAACAAAATGTATTAATTTACCAGAGAGGTGAAGTTAGCTGTATTAGTTTATTTAAGACAGAGCGTCCTCGTTGTAATTACCTTGATTATGCTCGTAATAGTCATCTTTAATTTCCAACCTTCCACCGATTGGGCGATTCTCGCGAGAGTCGTGTTGCAGATCTGTGGCTGCTTGAAGCATGTCTTCCATGGATGGAAGCCCAAATGAATTGCCCGTAGTACCTAATGATGATGACTCAGTCGAATCTCCGCAATACGTATTAAAAGAAGAGATGTTCGTCTCTAACTCACCTTGGGAAGTGTACCCGAAACCACCATCATTTGCAGCCATTTTGAGTTACAGCCTACCTTTTAAAGTACAGCGCACTTGTCAGTAACGTCATCTTGACCCTCAAAAGTGATTGGGTGCCACGTGTTCAACTCTTCAAATATCCAATACGTGGAAGATAGCCCACCAATTGGAGATAATGGGGGATGTGAATTTTGTGGCTTCGGTAACAACCCCTTGTCTTTCTGTCTTTCTGTTACTATTACACTGAAGATCCATAAAAACTTTAAAGGTGTTGTTGGCATTGGTTCTGCAGTGCTGTTTCAAAACTCTCCATTGAGCTAACATGCACTGCAAAGGTAGTTTGTTCAAGTGCATTGTGGGTCTACAAAGGGGTGTCTGGATTGAGGGAGGGAGTGTTTCTGTCTTCTGTTTCTGGACTCCTGATGTTTTGTTGCAGATTTGTTGACCTTCGGTGTTGTTGGTGTTGCAGTCCTTCTACTCCTTTGAGTTATTTTGCCACCCAGGTCGGATTCAATGAACTAATTTGCTGCTAACCATCCTGCATATAAGTGTCAAGCCAAAACTGGGTCTTCTTTCTTACCATTCCAGTGCTGAGCATCGGGCAGAAAGTAGACCCCAAAATATTTGGTCGGCAGTCAGCGCATCCAGGTTCCTCTACTGCAGCCTCCGTGCTTTCAGGTCTTGTTTGAAGGTTTTTTGTCACATTGTCACTGGCCTGCCTCTTCCCCTTTCGCCGTTTGATGCCTTCCACGCCAAAGCACGGTATACGTCTACCAGCTGGTAGTTTCAAAGCATGCCCTGCCAGTTTCCATTTTATTTCCTCTACAGTCCTGTGAAGCTTTTTCTCGCCTGTTATGATCAAGACTTTCTCATTTGTTATTCTGGCTGTCGATGAAATACCAAGAATTCTCCATAAGTTGCGCCGAATTGAAGGTATCGAATTTTTTCTTGATCTTTGCTGTGCTTTTCCATTTCTCAATTGAGTAGAGTGTGGTGAAGATGACTATCGCTCTATAAAAACTGTATTTTGATTTTGAAAGTGACTCCCCTTGACTTCCAGAGGTACTGCATAAAACAAAACGTTGCGCTTGTGCTGTCTAGCTGAATGTTGATCTCTGATACAATTTCTCCTGTCTTAAAGGTTAGTACTGCCTAAATAAATGAGTTTATCTACTTGTTCGATAGCATTGCCATTTATTTTGATGAGGGTTGTTGTGTCAACTTAGATATGGATGATTTTACTTTTGCCTTTATTGATCCTTAGGTCTACTTTTGCACTTTCGTTCAACAACCTGGTGGTCATACTTTGACATGAGTGGCTATCTCCGGAAACCAAAGGAATGTCATCCGCAAAATCAATGAGATATTTGTCACTCATCCAGGGGATCCCCATGTCTCCTTCCGCTGTCGATCTTGTAACTGCAATGATTTCAATTAGACAGGTCACCTTTTTTAGGTAACTTGATTGTAACTCCTTCAGTCCATTCCTTTGGGACAACACCTTAATTCCATATCCTGTTCAACAGGCTTTTTAGTTGATTTATGACTTGTTTTCCTCCACGCATTTAACAGCTAGCCGTTTATGCCCTCAATACCCTGGGCTTCATTGTTCTTTGTTCTTTTGAATGCATCTTTTATTTCTTTCCTCATGATGGGTCCAGTTTCAGTGTCAAAAATCTAAGCATTCAGAAGGTTGTCCCAATCGAGTTTAGTTTGGGGAACTGGCTGATTCAGAACCTCCTTGAAGTACTCCTTCCATGTTGCATCTGGTTCAGCTTCCGCTATCAGAATCTGACCTTTTTTGTTCCTGACGGGAACATTTGGAGTGCCATCTTTTCCTGCCAGCTGCTTAGCAATTTTGTACAATCCCCTTGTATCGTTTCGGTCCTTCTTTCGTCTTCATCTCGTGCCATGCTTGTTTGTCTTTGCGACAGCTTCTCTTGACAGCTTTGTCCTTCCCTCTGTACTGTTTTGGTAAGAGTCTAGATTGGTTACTTGTGCGTGCTTGGACTCTAATGGCTTCAGCTGCGCGACACTCATCAATTAATTTCAATGTTTCATCCGAAATCCATTGTTCCTTGCTCTTGTCCCTTTTGTAACTGAGAATATTGGTAGCACTGCTTGTCATGGCATCCCTGGAGAAAGACCATCGGTCAGTAGTACTGTTGTCTCCCTGGAAGATGGCGAATCTGTTTAATAAGTCCTCTTGGAAGCTTTCACAGACTTCTGGATTGAGAAGCTCTTTAACATCAAATATTTGCTGTTTTTCTTTCTTGGGCCTTTTTAGTAAATTTTGCCGTTGACCGGATTGTCTTCCTCTTAGTGTTTCTGCATTATGCTGTGCTTTACGGGTTGAGATAAATAGCCTTACGCCTAACCCTCCTCTTTTTCCAACCTAGCTTAGGACCGGCTTTAGCGGAGTTTAATAGGGTTTCATCGATGTTCTTATTCTCTCTCTCTTACACACACACACACACACACACACACACACACACACATANGCGAATCTGTTTAATAAGTCCTCTTGGAAGCTTTCACAGACTTCTGGATTGAGAAGCTCTTTAACATCAAATATTTGCTGTTTTTCTTTCTTGGGCCTTTTTAGTAAATTTTGCCGTTGACCGGATTGTCTTCCTCTTAGTTTTTCTGCATTATGCTGTGCTTTACGGGTTGAGATAAATAGCCTTACGCCTAACCCTCCTCTTTTTCCAACCTAGCTTAGGACCGGCTTTAGCGGAGTTTATTAGGGTTTCATCGATGTTCTTATTCTCTCTCTCTTACACACACACACACACACACACACACACACACCACACACTCAAAATCCTCTTATGCACCTCAACCCTAATTACTAGTGGACAGCACTCTACATTTTCTTTCCCTTTCTTTGTGTCTAGGCAGTCTTATTTCTACCACTTCTGTTTTGATTTACTCTTCCTCATTTTTCTCCACCAATTCGAAACACTCTATTCGGCTAGAGTACTGAAATGTTGTTTATCTGTACACTAATACTCTTTATCTTCCAATGCAAAATTGGTTAAGTTTTTGCCTTCCAGCCCCCGAAAGTTTGCAAGGTAGATCTCTTGATTAATGAGCAGAAGCAAATAAAATAGTAATTTTCTAATTTTCAAAAATGCCACTGAACAATTGTATATTTCTATAAGAAGTTCAATTTAAATATAAAATAAAAATAACTGATTATCATACATTGAAGCCTGCAGAAAATATGTTAGACACTCCGAAAATGAATTTATTTATTTTTTTATTTATTTGACCTCAGCTTTATCATAAAACCTAGTTTTGATCTTAATGAAAACAGGTAAATGTAGCAATGCAGATCAGCTGCGCTGTAGTTAAATAACTTGCAGAAATGAAAATTGGTAGATAATTTTTTCAGATTTATCTGAACACTATTGAATGTTAGGGCCTTTATTTCTCTTTTATTTCTCTCCTGTATATCTGCTAGTTGCAGCCACTCTATTCTGGTGTAAAATGTCAGATAATTATCAAACTATAAATCTAATGAAGAAAACATGAAGCCAATTCAAAGTGGGTATATTATACTACAGCAAAATTTGATTGAGACCTTCCAATTATTAATTTTTGGTCCAGCCGTCACCAGAGAAAGAAAATGTGTCTTTCAAATCTGGTAGTAAAAGGGTCGAATTGTTGAAAAATCAGCACGTTGTCTCCAAGCTCACGCAAATCTCCATGACATAAATTCAAAATATATCATGTATGCAATCTCAAATGCATCAAATAAAAATTACCAAATTAAAGACAATACTAAAACCTTACATTACAAATATCCAGAATAATAGTTCTTGCAAATCTTTGCCATCAACCACTTATCTGACCAAAAGACAGAGTAGAGAAACTTTTTATCCGGCAGATAATACAGTATTGCCTGATCTTGTTTTATTAATTTATACAAAAAGATGTTTCGCTTTTCGGTTTTTCAACAAAATATTCCTGCAATGGTTTTACAGGATTTACCACACAAGTTAAGAAAATATATCTCCAAGGGATAATGATTCTTAGAATTATGCAAGCTTAAGCCATTAAGCCATAAACATGTAAATTTATTATGAATTTACGAATTCCCTTGATGATTCATTCTAAACTTTACCATGAAATCCTGATTCATAGGTGTAGAAGGAAAGAGACAGGAGATAGGAGCAAATGTCCCCTGCATTTGCAAGTCGGGTAAAATTTGGGCGAATTTAATAGGATATTCGGCCAATCTAAGAAGAGAGATATATTATGAAAAAATACCCCACAAGACAATGAGAACCCATCAACAAGGATGATCCTCTCGTTGCACTACATACAACCAACCCAACTTTTCCACAAATCGCACTTATATAGGCAAATTGTGGTCAGCCTTTGGAGAAAAGTCAAACTCAGAGTATCGTAAACTATGTAGTCTTAAACGGAAAACGAGACATACAAGTCATCTGCAAAATGCCCGGCATTGTGCAGATGTCTTCTATGTCAATAACCTTATTGTCCAATGATATTGTGCCAGTGATCATTTGCATAATGTAATTTGTGGCATGACAATCCCATTTAATGTACATCATTGAAAGAAGGTCACAGAGGAACGGTGGCTTAATGGCTAGTGACCAAGAGGCTCCTGGGTCGATTCCCCAAGTGGGCGAAAAGAATTTGGAACTTTACAAAAGACAAGCCATTGGTTGGTGTCAGGAAGGTCATCTGGCAAAGGAATTCCTTACTGCCAAAACAAAGTTTCTCTGAAGGTCACCGTCTTAGCCCCTATTCCTGCGGGCAAAAGACGTTAAACCCATAAAAAAAAATTAAAAGCAGGTCTCAATTTACTCAGATCGTTGCATAACACTATTCGTTATCACAAGAAAGACATCCAGAACTCTATCTCGTGTGTGCGGGTAGGTTTAAACGACTTTTACCGTTGTTTAACCTTCGATTAACAGTAAACACCTCTAAACCATGAACCTTTACTATTCTAAACAATTTACTTTATTGATAGTATTTGTAAATTAATTAATTTAAGGTTTGCGACATGGACAGGACAAAAAAGAGGTTACATCTGAGCAAAGTGAAATGCTCAGAATGTGGAAAAGAAACCAATGTCGATTACAAAACTGAATACTTAAAAAAGTTCACGACAATGATCAGCGAGTGATTTTTCAACCTATGGTTGATAGGAAACAAAGCAACTCTCATCTGGGTTTTATCCTGCATAAAGCAAGCCAAGTGAAAGAGTAAAGCAGAAACTGCTTCCTCTCCACGACCATACACCGAACCCAAAGGTATTTCCACTGATATTGAAGACAAATAACTTGAGATCTAAGTCCCAGCTCCTGTTGTACCACAAGTTGACTCATCTTCCGGGGACACACAGGAAGCTGAAGTTTCCTCTTCAAATGAAGAATGTTCAGGAGACAAATCTCTAGTCAGTGATACTGGGATGCTGAAAAGTTCACATTAGCCTCTTCTAAAAGAATATAACAGGAAACAACTTCCTAAAGGGAAGGTAACAAGAGACTTTAATCCAAAGCTCTTCAAGCCATATCCCTTGAGCACCTATGACAAGTCAACAAATTCAATTGAGTGTTTCCCCAGTGAGAAGTTTCGTTGTGACTATTCCTTCACATTCAGTAACTAGAAAAAGCCTGGAGATTACATAAACTTGCTCCAAGTGACAGTCTCAATGCAGCTATGTGAAAGAGAGTTCCAGCTAAGCTAAACAAAAGAAGAGAGACATCAGTTTGGGTCCAGCTTGATAGTACTCACAGAGACTTATACGAAACTAGCGGAGTACCAGCCTTCGCCCAGGTATTCTCATTGACGCCTGGGTATTTCCTTGTGTTTGTTTATGTACCAACTTTTGGATAACTTTTTTTCGGTTCTTTTTCCGTCCTCTCATTGTGTTCACTAGGCATCCGTGCAGCCTCTTATAAAATTTTGTCGATATCGGAGTTTTGTAATATTAAAAAAGCCCACCTTTGTGCTATATAAGGCCACTTCCTTTTTTTGCTACAATCGGAGGTCTCTTGGGATGGAAACAGAAAGGCCACTTCCGGTTAGATGAGGCCACTTTCGGTTCTGCTTCAGACCTTCCAATGTCTATGAGGCTTTGCTATAGTCTCCTGCAAAGTATTGTCAGGGATCTTCGGGCCCTGAATCAGCTGTACTTCCGGTTTGGTGAGGTCACTTCTAGCTCTATTTTAGTTCTGTCATTGTGTTTGTTGGAAAGCCCTATGGCCTCCCACCAAGTTTCGCTGCAATCGGAGCTTCCTAATGCCGAAAACTTCCTTTCGTCCTGTTTAGCGGGTCACTTCCGGTTAGATGAGGTCAGTTCCTGTTCTGCTTTAGTCATGTCTTGTCCAAAAAGGTCATTTACTCTTTCATTACGTTACTTGCTGTGCCCCTACTTTTTCTCCTGCGTTCCCATGCAGGTTTCGTCCAAGTTTGGTGTCGATCGGACATATGCCGTGCCTTTTACAGTCAGCTAAGTATCTCCAAAATGCATCTTTGATCCTATAACGTCCCTTCCGGTTTAGTGACGTAACTTTTGGTAGCCCTAAGTCAATTTCCAGATGCTCCCCATGTTCGTGCCTTGTTTGGCTGCGATCGGTCCACCCGTTTGGACGCCAACTCTGAACACACAGACAGACAAACAGCGCTTTATGTATTAGAAGAACAGAGCCTCTCAAAGTCATTGTAGGGTCCATTCTTTACAAAACAAAAAATTTCCGAGAGTGCACATACCAGAAAACAGGTCTAACACTGGAGAATAATCAAGTGTTATGCAAGGAAACTTTATCTTCCACGTAGAGATATTTCATGGCTTGCTGGGAGATTAACTTTACAGCTAGCAGCACACCATTAGTGGTTGTCGCCTAAGGTGCAGAGTGATATTACTAATATTTAATCTGACATTGTTTTGAAGAACGTATCTAAAGATGTGCAGCAAGCTGAAAAGACCAGCATAGTAGTGGATGAATCTACAGATGTCAGCAACAAAGAGAAACTGTCTCTGTGAAATATGTGCACAATGGTCACCCAACAGAAACCTTCATTGGCTTACCTAAAGTTAAGTTTTCAAAGGAATAAATGCTCTTCAAACTAGTATCGGATATATTTTATAACATAGAGCTGAGAAATATGGACGTGGTTGGGTACTGCTATGGCGGGGCATCTAACAGGACAACCAGACAGAAGGTTGTGGCCTCAAGAGTGCAGGAAATCGCACCAAAGGCCATCTATGTCCTCTCCTATGGGCATTCACTAACCTTGCACTACAAGACACAATACGAAATGCACTTCTTGATGTCCAGTCCACCCACATTTTCTTTAACACGCAAAAGCGAGAAAATGTTCTCTGTGCTGTAAACATTCCGTATCTTGATTCGGAACCGCACAGTCTACACATCAAATATAAGTCTCAGAATGAAACATGCTGGGCATGCAGATGGAACTCCGTGAAAGCCGTAGAGCAAAAACCATAGAGAATTCTACGTACTCTAATAGAGCTGCTCAAAAAGGGAGATACCAACACATCTGTTGATGCTAAAGCTCCTGTCAAAGGTATGCTGAGTTCCATTTCATCTTTGGCTTGCACATTTCAAAAGTGATCTTCTCCAACACCGACGTCTTGGCCAGGAACCTGCTGGAACACAACATGGATGGGATGGCTACAAAGGTTACGTGCAATGCTACAAATAAAACCCTTGCAGAGTGCAGGAATGAAGATATGTTTTCTATTATCTAGAAAAAGGCCAAAAAATCTGCTAAAAACATCCTTGATATTGTATCAGACGTGGAAGGGGGAAAAACTGCAAAAAACGAAAAGAAAGCATCCTAAAAATCCTGAAGAATCGTAACAGACCTTCAAAATGTTAGACTTGTATACTATGATGGCCTAGACAAAGTTATCACCCCCTTGAGAGAGAGCTTTTTATGCAGAGTTACACCTATCCTGACTTCACTTTAGTGCTCGGAAAAGCAGCAGAGAATCGTCTTAGGGTTTGAATTCTACGGTGTGGATCAAGACATCCTAATGACAGAAACTGCCATTTTTTACAGTGTGGAAGATGTGAACTTGAAAGTTGTCTATGAAGTGGTAAGCTTTCTCCACTCTAATTCTCTCTGTGAAGCTTTGTCACATCTTAACTAGACAGCGAAAACCCTGGGGACGATATCTGCAACGTCTTGTTCAGCAGAGAGGTGATTCTTATGGTCGAGAAGGCATAAAACCTATATCTGAAGTCGAGTATAAGCAAGGATCAGCTCTCATCATTAACACTTCTCTGTATTGAAAGAGATCACGCTTACAGATCAGAAATCAACACTGTTGTGAATGTGTTTGGTAGACGAAAGGAAAGAGATGAAATATTGTTCTAACTTGCACAAAAATTAGCTTTGACATAAATCATTGACATATCGTTTGTGAGAAGCTACTGAAGCCATGTATCGTGCAAAATAATGCAAAAGTAATCTAGATTCATCATTGGTACTATTGTGTTTGTGAAATAATTAAAATTTGGACTTATTTTTGTTTTATTTGAGAAGGTATTGGGATAAGGGATAACACTAGATGTACATTTACAAGTAGACAAAACATTCTGAATAGAAAAAAAGGATATCATTTGCGAGGACTAGTTCTAAGCTCAATTCCACAGCTGTTGAAATTTAATAATTATCACGAATAATTACAAGTTTATCCTTATTTTGAAGCAATAACTGAAAAATTACTAGGATGCTTACCTAATAATAATGAATCATATAATAAAAAGTATCAGGAAGATTCAGATTGTAGATATTGTTATAAAGTAGTATGCAGATATGATGATTAATGCACAAAACCAATACAAATTTGTAGAAGTGAAAAAGCTGTTAAAACGTTTATGTAACAAATGCTGGTTGATGTTAAATATTGCAAGAACGTTATTACGAAGAAATTTAATAAAGCCTTTAAATTTGACAAAAGAAGATAAAGAAGAATTTCAAAAAGCAATTCAATGTCATTTTTTGAAATAAGTACAATAAATGACATTTGAAGTAGATATCATTGCCACATAACAGGTAACTATAGAGATCTGCTTATCAAGACTATTGTTTCAAATTAAAAACTAATACTAATATATTTGAAATACCTGTGATATTTTTAATTTGAGGGGCTTTGATTCACACTTTATTATATAAAGTATTGGAGAAATAGCTAAGAAATATTCTTTAAAAAAATAAGAGAAGACAAGGGTGTACATTAAATACTTTAAACGCAGAAACTTTCGCAGACAGAAAGCTTCACGGGTGAAGCCAGCCGCGAAATTGTTTTGTTTAGCGGACATAATCATTCGCGGAGAGCGAATTTTGGAATGTTTTGCGGGTATGAACTTTCGCAGATCAGCAATAAATTTATAAATTTGAAAATCAGTTCCAATTGTTCCTCAAAGAGGAAAATATTTCTTTTTATTCTCATGAAAACAAATTAAAGGATCTTTCAAAAGTATGGAAATAAATACAACAAAATACTTGTAAAGCAATAAAGCAAAAAGTCAGTTTCCATAAATAAATATCAAGAATGTGTTTTGTCCTCAAAGCATCCAAGACCTAAAGTTCGTGAAGTTACTGAACTGGATTAAACATGTATTTTTTGCTTTATTGTAGTAAAAATATTGTTAAAAACAAATTTCGAATTGTTTTGCTTTTTTCCATGGCCATAAAATTCTTTTGGATATGACCTGTTTTGGAATTTTTCGCGGACATAAAGTTTCGCTGATCGAGGACTCCAGAGTTTTTCGCGGGACAAACTTTCGCGGATTTGATCAAGATTCGCGAAATCCGCGAAAGTTTCTACGTTTAAAGTATTAAGGTCATTCCAAATAACAAAGGAAAGTATTTACGCTTCATATTAGAAAATAACTTCAAACTTTTTTATAATTTCCAAGTTATGAGTTCCAGTCTGGATAAATTAGTTAATAGCTAACCAAAAGAAGCTTTTACTATACATCAGGAGTTTTTGAAAATGAAAAACTAGATTTAATGATGAGAAGCGGTATGCATCCTTATGATCATATGGGGAATTTTTATAAGTTTCATGATACGGAACTACCAAACAAGAAAAGAATTTTACAGTGTATTAAACGATGAAGTTATTTTAGATGAAGACGATAACCATATTCAATATGCTCGGAAGACCCTTTCTCTAAAACATGTGAAAGAATATGATGATCTTTATCTCAAATCAAATATTATTTTACTTGTTGGTGTGTTTGAAAACTTTAGAAATGTATGTATGCAGTATTATAAATATTATAAGCTTGATCCATGTCATTATTTTACTAGTCCTGGTTTGAGTTGAGATACTATGCTTAAGATAACTGATATAAAATTAGAGTTATTGTTGTTGTTTTAAAGTCATTTTTCCCCAGCAATTCAATTCCCCAGCAACTTTCTTGGTAACAAAAAGTCAGAAGACTACAAGAAGATTGTGGAAAACCTTTTGGACGACTTTCGAAACATGGGCTGCTAAATGTCACTCAAGATGCACTACCTGCACCCTCATCTGGACTTTCTCCCAGAAAACCTTGTTTCAGTCAGTGATGAACACAGGGAACATTTCCACCAGACCATTGCGACCATTGAGCACCGCTATCAATGTCGCTGGAACCATACGATGCTAGGAGACTATTGCTGGCTTCTGCAAAGGGAGACAACAAGTGCTCATCGCCGAAAATCCTGCACGTATTTTGACTGACTATTCATTGAAGTTCTCTTATTGGAACTATGGAATGCTTAGTGACAATGAGTTTTGTAATTCTATTTCATGCTTGATTCTTTTAGTTTTATTGATGTTTTGTACATAAAGGCGACTAGAGTACTTTCCATATTTATGCCTTCATAACAGTTGAATACTTGCATATTTTTGCTGTCTTTTTTGTGAATTTTGCTTGTTTTTATAATATAATTTTGAGGAAAGATTCATTTCTTTTCGAAGATATAGTTAATATTTAGGAATGATGCTGAAAGCAGTTTGCATAGACACATATGACAGTTCTCAAGCTAGTGGATGGGAAAGCATGATCACACGACTATATACAATATTAGGCTACCTCACGAAAAAGGCCACATCACCACAAAATAAAAACTAAACGGTAGAATTGTTCTTTACACTCAGATTCGGAATCAGCTCATCAAAGTTACCCAGAAAATGTATCTACCGTTCAAGTGGCAAAATTTTTTTAAAAGTCGAAGAGCAGTGTAATTAAAGAAATAAAGAGTCATTATTTGAATATTGTCAAATTTAAACTTTTGCAAAGAAGGGCTTATATTAATCTACAAAGAGAACTACAAAATAAGAAATGTATAATGAATCTGAAAAATAGGGGATAGTGAGTGCTTCAGATGGTGTCATATAAGATATTTTAATCTCCAAAAAATGATTCTCAAAATGTAAAAATAACAAACAATTTGTACTGAAAACTTGAAAAGCAAAATGGGATTAATGTCGATGTGTTTGGATATGAAAATAAACAAGTATATCTAATTTATATTTCAAAAGAATAATTTATTGGTCAGAAAATTTTTTTATTAATAACAAAAGATGAAAGACAACATTATATTTTAATGAATAATTTTAATCAATTTATGTATAATCAAAATAAAATGGTATTAAAAAGTCTTTTTATGTATTGTTTACGATGCTTTTGGTCTGAGAGAATTTTAAATGAACCTACAATTTTGAAGCTATTACTAAGAAAGTATATAAATGCCAACCTAACAACATCGAATCTATACTGAAAAGTATGAGAGACCTACAGATTGTGGATATGAGTATAAAGTAGAATGCTGCTTTGATAATGAATACACAAAGGGACATAAAAATGATGGCAGATTTTTGCTGGAATTTGAAACGTGACATGCCTAATTCAGAACATTCAAGAAGATCTCGAAAACGCAAATTTTTACCATATTAAAAACAATATTTTAGACATTCAGGATCAACAATGACCTCTTATCTCTTATGTAAAACTTGTCTATTTGATGTAAAAAAACCACAATATTTTAACAACTTTTTTAGATTTTGTTGTTCATATCATACTCAATTTCCTCTGATCTTGAATCCACAATTTTTTAAAATAGGGGTAGTCTGTGGAAGAAAAACTGGAGCTAGTGATAAAAAATGGATATGATATTCAGATTCAGCACCCTCAAATTACTTAAAAACAGTTGAAACATTTCCGACTCTACGCCAAAAACTTTTATTTGTTGACCTGTGTAATCATAAAAATGATTAATAATCATCAAAAGTCTTATATATTTAATATGTAGGATCATTCATACGATTAATATCAATAAAACAATTATAAAAAACAATCTTAATAGCTAAAATGTATAGGACAGTCCCATTTCTTTATATCCCCACAGGGAACTAGATACAAGATGAATCCACTTACGGTAACTACATGTTGTTGTTTTTATAAGCGTACACATTTTCGAAAATAGGCTGATGTATGCTTATGGAGAAAACTCAGACAGGCTTAAAATATGTTTAAATTATGCTTATTTTCTGAGAAAATTAGATCTAAAATTTTTTGTAGTACTTGATTGAAAAACTGTCAAAATTAAGGTTGATTCAACAGAAAGAAACTTTTTGCATGTAACAACAGCTGCGCCAGCTTCTTATTCAAATAAAAAACATAACTTTAAACATAATACGTATAATGTATACATATACTCTAACTTATAACTTTTCAATAAAGCCGTCAATGAAGTCAAATAGGTTTCTCTCTCACACTTCGTCTTCAGGGAAAAAAATTCTATGTTGTCATCAATAACAAACGACTCGTCTCCTTCTTCTGGTTCAGCTGAAGGGACACTGTCAACGTTACTGACTGCAGGTGTGATTGATGCGTCAATCACTGATGGTGGTGGAACGTGGTAGTTTTCGAGACCTTCAAGCTTAATTAATTTGTTATCAGAACCATTTGCGGTAATTAAGCAACCTGTTGCAGTCCAGCAGCTTTTTCTCAATTTGCTGTACCCCTCACCATTCAAGGCATTCCACGCTTCACCAGCCCAATGTGTGATCAATACACGCCTTTTTTCATAGGGTTTTACATTACCAAACCATCTTTCGGCGTTATCTTTGATGTCCAGCCACTTCCTGTGTTCGATAGCAATCAGGGACTTTAAGCAAGCAGCACATCCAGCGTCTACCGGTTGCCAAAGGTCGATCGCATCGGGTAAACCATACCACAGTAACCCATTTGCTCCAGATACGGCATTTTTAAAGTCATTTTGCATTATTTGACCTGTCAAGTTATCCAATAACAAAACAAATTTGGATAAGCCTCCCTGTTGCAAGAAAGGTGAAAATGATCTTGTAAACCAGTCTTTTCAAACATACTGGTCTAACCAGGCATTATCTTGCCAAAACACATCGACTTCAGTTTGCCAGGCAAGCTTTTCATCGGCTGGAATTCTTTTACCTTTACCATGGAAAATCACAGCAAGCTTTGGTTGCTTCTCCTCTGGTCTGAATGTAACTTGGAGTGTGCACTGACGTTTTTCCAATCATTCACTAGGTTATGCTATCCATGTATTGTGCGTCGATCCTTGTTTTGGTGGTACATACTCGTATGTGCGTTTCCCATGAACGACGAAAGGACGAAAGGAAGACGTGATTGATCTACGTTTAACCTTCCGTGTGGTTTATATCGTCCCCACTTGGTATCATATGTTGGATCTTCTGTACCAGTTCGAATGCATTTTTTCCTTAAAGTTGCATACCATTTCATCAATGCTGGAATTTTTTCCTTCTTGTATTTTTTCTTGTTTCTTTGTTTTGACCGCATCCTGATTGATGTCCTGGTAGGAACCACAAGACAGCGCGAGCTTTTATTTCAATTTTTGGACTAATCTCTGCCTATAATTTGCGTGCCTTACTCCAAAGCCAGGCAAAATTTACTAGGTGACCTTTCGACCTTGCTGACTGAAATTTGTCCCAAAGCTTATCATATAAATCGATATACTTAGTCGCTTTTCTACCTTTGCGAAAAAGTTTACGGTGTGTTGATGCCGCGTCTTGCATAATAGATTGTTTGTTCTTCAACCATCGAGAAATTTGGGATTGAGTGATGCCATATTTCTCTGCTACACTTTCTTGCAGACGGCTGTATACTGCCTTCATTTTTTCTCTGAGTTCTTGCTCGCACCTAAACTTTTGGCTTCTGCTGCTACCACACTGTTCACCATTTGATCAACAACCTCCTTAACTTGAACCGATAAAAGTTCATCATAATCAGCTTTGTTCTTTTTTTCTATGGAGCTTCATTGACAATATTATGCATACTTTCAATATGTAATACCAAGCATTGGCTTCTCTTGAACGGATTAGAGCAAAAATTACATTGAAACAAAACTTACACTGCTTCCAAAGGCATTTTTACCTCCTGCTCGATTTCACGATGCACAATCTTTTTCTTGGATCCAAAAGCAGCTAATGTTGACTGCTTTCGTTTTTTGACTCTAACAACTGTATAGACATGAAATGCATCAGACAGTCAGAACTAACGTTCCTTTTGTTTTGTTTTCAAATTTTAACATTCAAAAAAAGTTTTCGAATGCGAATAGATTCGAATTCTTTATTCGATTTTCTAAGGCATTGTTTACACGTTTCATAGAATCTTTTCCTGGGAATACACCTTTCCCGAGATTTTCTTCTGCTGCGTGAAAACGAGGCTGAACTTGCGAAAAAAAAAATCAAAATAAACTATTTCAGCATGGAGGACGCACAGAATCTTATAAAGTTACTGCTGAAAAATGTTGATGAGAAAATCAATATTGTTGTTATGAAAGAAGAAAAGAAATTGAAGTGGGGAAAAGATCTTTTAAACTTGCCATTGTTTACAATAAAAGAGATAGAAAAGCATCGTTTAAAGAGTGGTAAAAGAGGAAAGTCGATAGTAAAAACAATGAACAGGGGCAGAAAATTCAAGGAAGAGGGATATGTTCTGAGAAAAGCTTTGTTCACGAGATTAACAAAACGCTTTTTTTATGTTAAGGGACAATGCAAAGCTAGTATGAAAAGAGAAGTTAGAAGTATGACAGTTGGTTTGAGAAAAGACAATGGAGACGTTTGTGAGGCTAAATGTGATTGTCCGGCTGGGAAATCTGGATACTGTAATCATGTTATGGCTCTTTTATATGAATTAGCAGATTATTCACTGCATCAACTAAAGAAAATTCCTGAGGAAATTGCTTGTACAAGTACATCAAGACGATGGGGTGTACCCTCAGACAATGCCAAGTACCCCCAACCAGTTATGGATATTTATATTCAGAAGCAAGAAAAGTCTAAAGGTGTTACATGTACTCTTTATAATCCCAGAATAAATGTGGAAAATGATAATTTGATTGAACGAACAGCTATAGCACATCTTAATCTGGTTACAAAGGATAAAAGAATTGGATATGGCCATGTAATAAATTATTCTTTGCCAAAAGTATCCACTGCTTATGGTGATTTTTTTACTGGTTCTCCACTGTCACATCAACTAAGTGTATTTGAAGCAAATTTTAATGTTGTTACGAATTTCGACACTTCTTTTATTTCAGCAAATATTAATGTAAATCATCAACATTGCCCTTTACCATTTGATTTGATTTCAAAAGAAAGTGATTATGTTCCTACAGATTGGGACATGTTAAATCACTCAGAATTGCTAACACTGTCTCAGATATTTCCTGAAACCTTAGAGAATTGTAGGATACTAGAGCAAGATACTGTGGGACAAGCCTCAAACAATCTTTGGATAGATGCAAGAAAGAAACGTATAACATCAAGTAATTGTCATAAAATATTTATTCGTCAAAAAAATTTTGAAACTTTGGCTAAAACTTTAATTAAAAAAAAAGACGAGAAGCTATTGCCAAAAATAGTACAAGAAGCATTTAAACATGGACGTGAATATGAACCTGTTGCTCGACAAAAATTTGAACAATACATGAAGTTCACCCTTAAACGAGATATCATAATTCGTGAAACTGGAATAGTAGTTCAACCGTTCCTTTTCTGGCTTGCTGCTAGTCCAGATGGCTTAATCACTGATAGAAATAAAAAATTGCCAGGGCTTATTGAGATTAAATGTCCGAAAATAAAAAGAAATTCAACTGCAAATGAATTAGTTAATGATGAAAAGTTTTATGTTGGAAAAGATTCAAATGGTAGATTATTTCTCAAAAAAAATCACAGTTATGGTTACTACAGCCAAATTCAGTTAGCAATGGGATTGTCACAAATATCATATTGCTATTTCATTGTTTACACATTCAAAGGATTGCTTATTGTTAGGACTGAATTTGATGTACCTTACTTTGCAACATTAGTGGAAAGATTAACTAGATTCTACAAGCAATATTTACTACCATGTTTATAGTTATATACTTATATAATTATATATACATATGTTTTTCAAAGGGAAGGGCGGTATTGATACTGAAATGTTACAGATTTATATATATATATATATATATATATATATATATATATATATTCTAACTCAGAAAAACTTAGCAATGTTGAGAAAATTCTGTCTTTTAAAAACTGAGAAATGAAACATTTTGTGTGACCTGAAAACTTCAGATAAAAAATGTTGTATTCTTTTTTTTAAAAAAAAAATTGCTTTCACTTCAGTAAAATTTCACAAAATTTGTCTTCTAAGTATCAAATTCCTCCCTTTTGAAATTAATTCATAGTTACCTGTGGTTGAAACTTTGTCAAAGTCCCTAATCTTCTTTTTGAATCAAAGGAGCCATAAAATTACACAATAAACATGAGACTGTCCATATTTGATTAATCGATCCATTTAGTGTTAAAGGAATTTCATTTCTAACTTGTCTAAATTTTTTTACTCTTCTAATGGCTCGCTCGACATGAATCCTCACAGAAGCAATGGTCTGGCTTTCTTTAACTTCATCTTCAGATAATTGTGAACGACCTTCAAGAAATGAAGGTATGTTAAGTTCAACATCCAGTGGTTTCAAAAGGTCTTTAATAGTAAAGCCTCGGTCAGCCATGAGACTGTCTCCTTTTTCCCAAAGAATTGGATTGATTAAGCCGCAACGTTCCACAATTTCTTTGTCTGATATGGAACCTTCATAAAGCTGACTTACAAAAGTAATTGCTCCTGAAGGGGCAATACCAAGCAGTCCTTTATATGTCACATGGCTTTTATAATATGAGTACATGCTACTTTGAGTTGCCAATGATGATGGCCTCTGACAAAAGAGTTCAGTGCAATCAATAATACATCTCGTAGATGGATAAATTTCTTTAAAAACTTTTGGCATAGTTTCCTGGATTTGGGCTTTAGAAGGCCATATAGGTATTGAACCTAAAGTGAAGTACATTAAGTTGATCCATGTTATTATGTACCTTGATGTTGTTGACTTTGATATATCAAAAAGCCAAGATGTGTGATTTAAGCTGAAGCCACCTTTGAGCCACGTGAGTACTAACAGAAGTTGATCCTTAGGTCTAAGCTTCACCTTTGGTCCCTGTTTTTTATTTGTTGGTGATATTAACTTTTCTTTACTTTTTGTTTTTGAGTCATAAAATTTTATGTTGTGACAGTTTTCCTTGACATCTAGTAATATATATAACTCATTGAATGTGGAAATTGTTAAACCAGTTTCAGATTTAAATAACTTTTCATTTTTAGATAAATTCTCATGATTGTAACTATTTGTCTTTAGGTTATCAAGTTCAGTTTTAAGATATATATTTTCATGTTCAAGTTCCTCAATTCTTAACTTCAAACGTTTAATTTCCTTTTCTTTTTCATCTTCCTCGTTTTCATTACTGGTACTTGAACCAGAATCTGTAAAATAATTTTCATCTTCATTTAGCAATCGTTTTTTAGGAGATTTTCTCTTTGAATCTACTACTTCTGGTTTAAAAGAAAATATTTTTGGTACAGTTCCTTTCTTTAAAGTTTTTCTTCCTTGTCCCAAGCTAACTTTGATGTCTTTTGCCTCAAAATGAAATTCACAAAGTACAGTAGTCCTCTTTATTTGAAAATTATCTCCAGTACCTTTCCTTCTATATTGATTTATTATACGTTTCCACTGACGATAAAGCTTAGCATCTTTGGGTAGTGTAAAAAAACCAATGCCAGTTGGATTCTTTTTGCTGTCATACGTTCTACTTTTGCAATTTGGCATGCAGCAGTACACTCCCAATCCGCCTTTTTCAATTTTTTTTGGTCTAGAGGCAGACGAACCAGCATAATTTTCTGAAGACTCCATTTTTATATTAAGCAATCAATTTCTCATAACACAAGAAACGCCATTTTCTCTTTCAAAGCACTTGCTGGCTGTATGTTTTGATTTTTTCGCAAGTTCCGCCTCGTTTTCATGCAGCGAAAAAAAATCTCGGGAAAGGTGTATTATTACACTTTGTAATGTTTTGTAAGCCTTGAAACTAAAAAAGACACTTCAAATGTAAAAACTAAGGCTGGAAAATATGCATAGCATATGCTTAAGAAAATAACCTATCTGAGCCTGAATATGCTTATAAACGTTATGCTTACAGAAAAAACCCCACATGTATTCTATTATTAAAATATGATGAATCCTTCTTTTCAAAGAAATATATTGATCTTAATGTAAAAATGACACACCAATCGCTTTTATAAAGCTTTTTCCAACTTTATCGTGTGTGCTTTTAATCCCCGTGACGCGTCATTAAATGTAAAATTACTTCATTACGAAAGTAAGTTGCCATTCAAATATGTCGTCATGCCGAAAGCTCTAGATCACAAAGAACTATAAGAAAAACATATTATGGAAACTATTCTTTAAAAGCATTTTTTACAAAAGAAATTTAAACCAAGCACTACATTAACAAAACATGAAATAAATTAATTGTGCTTTTTAAGGGGCATACATCTTATAAGAAAACAAGAAATATGCTTTTGTAGTGGGTACAAATGCATATTATAAGTAATATAGTGATTGATTGTTATGACGTATTTTTGAAAACAAATTTAAAAAAAAAATATTTCTTTGTAACATACGTCAGAACTATTAATGACTAATCTTAAATCCACTTCGACAAGATAGGCCCCTCTTGCAAAAATGCAACAGTTTCATTTTTTCCCCATTTCCATTAAGCAAATATACCAAACTCACAAAATAAACTGGTCTGGAAGCCGCCTAAATGAGATCACCTAATGTTCGCCATAGTCTCTTGAATTCTCTGATCACGTGGCCTTGTGAATGCAACATTTTCATAAGAAACATAAAAATGTACAACTCAATACATTCTAACGTAACCGTCAAACAACTTACGCCTATTCAAACTTGGATATTTAAGTTGGCTTTCCGTTTCCTTTTTCTAGGTTTTTGAAGAGCTATCTGTTATTTACAATTGTAATAAATATGAAAGAGAATGCAAACCAAATAGAGACCTTAAAAAACACATTAACATGATACACAGTAAAGTAAAGAATTCCTTTCACCAATATGTATAAGGAAACGACAAAACTGAAGCTCGACTCCACCTCCTCATACTGAACAAGCTGATAATTAATGAAGCCAAATTTGAAAAATACCACATTTATCCTCATGATGATTCAAATAAAAGAAAAGGATATGAATCTATATGTAATATAACATGTTATGGTGACTATTCGTATCCTAGTATTTGAATTTCAGTAAGTATCCGAGCTTTGTTGACAAATCTGGAAACGTGCCGATTTATGAGGCTAGAACCTGCTTAGTTTATATATTAATATTGCCTGTATAATTTTAAGCTTTACTCATTGTGTAGCAGAAACGTTGCTCTTTCTTCTGACGCGTAGTATATTACTGTGTATGGCTCTGAAGAGTTTATAGGTTCCTTTATCTTACAAGGATTTTTCTGGATAACCACGTTATTTGCCACGTTTTGGTCACAGAATGCAGCATTTTGGTCTCTCTCACAAAAAAGTTTTTTCTACCTTAGCCCTTTTTATGTCTTGTCCCATCCTGCTTTGCAAAAAGAAAAATAACGATGATGACCATTGTCAGTATGATTGGGTCAATGTGATAAAAGAAATTAATTTGTGATTCATTAAGAGAACGTATTACTGACAAATAGTTTTCCGTTTTCTGCATCACCTAACTCGTACTGCCACTTTATAAATATTTGCATATATATATATACACATATATACGGATTCTAGATATCCTCAACCGCTTGAAATTTCCATCTGTGACTCTTTCAGAAGTGCTCTTCAATACCTCCATTCAACGGGGGTTTCTTTCCATGAACTTGCAGAGCTTTTTTTGCTTTTGCGCAATAATTTGCAAGCCCAACGCAAAAGAGGATTTGCCGTGTTTCATTCAAAGATTCGTTTTGCGTTCGCACCAAAATATAAAGCAACATAATATTTTGAAAAAGACATAAAAACATTCAGTATACGGAACTGTATTTCAGCACAAGTTGTGTATCACACCAGTTCTTGATGCAACGAGCTTCGTGGCCCCTGTTTTTAAGCAAATCTAAATGGTGCCTCATCTTTGTTTATTCCTTATCCTTTGCTACAGGTCTCATACATAACAAACAAATACCTTATTTAAAAATGTTTTTTAATCAGATATACAAAAAGCTCAAAATTTGTGTTAGGAAAATTGTCACACCTATGGTTAATATAGACAATATTTTTTATATAAAGGCCAAGGGGTTTAAAATGAGGGCATGTGAACCCATTATCAGAGTTAAGGAGCTGTAATTATAAAATCAACTTAACCAGGCAACATAGGAAGCCATAGTACAGTGTCAAATGGGTCAAGGTCCAATGAACTCTGTGTTAAACATAATTAATGCTACTTTTATTTTGACAGTTGGGGGACAATGACATCGAGAAAGGACGTCATAGGGCCCCTTTTCCTACAATAGAAAATTGAACTTAATCTGACGAAGTAGAAAGCTCAAATTTATTGCCAGTGTAATTGGTAAACTTGCACTGAACATCGGCTTTTATTTTTGCTGGAATCACTTCAGTGGACACCAGAAGTTAAAAAGGGTACCATCTTTGCCTGTTCTTAAAGGAGAACACCTACAATCTAAAAAAAGAAATAAATGCAACTTCTCAGTGAAGTAAAAAGTCTGGCGGCTGGTCAAGTCAGATATTGATTTGGATTGTATATATTCATCGTAAAATGAGAGAGAGAGAAGTAAAGGGAAGGAATGAGAGACAAAGACTTCTTCCTAGTTTACACCGAAGTAAAATCTAAAGCTAATCTACATTTCGTTTCGTAACGTATAGTTAATTTTATTTTCTAAGTACGCTGTTGTCAAAATAAGCCTTCGACATTTTAATAGAATACGTACTAGTACCTAATCTACTAAAGAATACAATAATGGACATTGTTTCTGGCTTTATGCCCGAAAGGTAAATTAAAACGTTGCCATATATGTAGTGTCTATATATTTATGAACACAAATATATAGCTTTACATTTAGCTAAAGAAACAATAGTCTACATTACCTCGAGATCTTAGTGTTCCCGTCATCATCCTTTTAACAAGATTTTCCATAGAAGGATATTCCATTAACAAAAGCGTTTCAACAACATGATAAAAAATCAAAGCATGTGTATTTTGTTTAAGACTCAAAAACTGCAGGTAATCGAGTTCTGTTCTTTGGCGCCCTGTGACGCGCCACCGGCTAGTACCAGCTAAATCACGTGGACACCCAAAAACGAAAACACACTTGGCTTTGCAATATCCGTAATTGTACACACAGTGATGAGAATAAAGCGATGGCAAGCGAAAGAAGTACAATACCTCACACTTGAATAAAGCCCACGCATCAGTGAATGGGAGCTGGGACTTTCTAACGCATATTATTCTTCTGTTTAAGTTTGTAAAATAATCTCTCAGTGAAATAAAACAGTTTTAGAGATGGATAGATTGGCTATTTAAGGCTATCCTTGATTAGTCAATAGCAACAACAAAGAGGAAAATTATTTCGATATATTTAACATTGATTACACATGGAGAGAAAGACAGACAGATATATATGGAGAGAGAGAGAGAGAGAGAGAGAGAGAGAGAGAGAGAGAGAGAGAGAGAGAGAGAGAGAGAGAAACCAGACTGGTGCAAAAACTTCCTTTGTGAAATTAGTTTATTCCAATGACATCCTCTATTATTGGAGGAGGAAATCAACGAACTGTTAATGTTACCTTCTTTATTGAGGGCTTAGGAACCAACAAAAGATGTTGGATATCTTACCTCTCATACAAATGACGATTTATCATCTCTTGGAAGATTTTTGTGGGTGGATGAATCACTTGTGCTTGCGTTACAATTCCAGTTTACCTTCTCTTACTTTTAGCCTCTGCCAATGACAGGTGTGTCCATTCATGAATGTTATAGTCATGTTTTTCTTGGTCTCTCTTTCCGGGTAACCTGCCATGCATTATGGTATTCGTTTGATTCAAGGAGCTGTTGTAACGAGTGACGTGTCCAAACCACTGTATTTTTCTTCTCTTTATTATTGAAAGCAAAATTCTATCCTTGCCAAATTTCCGACAGATTTCATCCTTCACACTCTTGTTTGTTCAATGTGCAATGTATGGAATGCGCAAAATCTTTCGACAGCATTGATTCTTTTCTGACTGTGCATTCAGTGTCCATGATTCACAGCCGTAGATAATTGTGGCTAATATAATTGCCTTCAAGAACCTGATTTTTGCTTTGGTTGTGATGCCACTATTCTTATCTTCTGTAAATTAAAAAGCTTTCAGTTGTCGAGTTGCTACCTTTCCTTGTGGATTCCACCTTTTCTCTCAGCCACAGTATAGCTTTTGTTCAAAATCAGCTGATGGCGTACATTGTCGGCTACGCATTATTTTCTATTCAGAAGAGCAAAGGCGTTTTTTCGATTGCAACTTTTCTTTATTTACTTTTATTTCTTTTATTACCAATATCAGTGTACTGTTTCTCCAAGTGAACACACGTTTCCTTCTTACTTTCGGTCAATTATCAAGCCGATTTTCGATTATCTACGATTGCAACCTGTGCTGTGGATACAAGTTTATAACCTAGCTGTAGAAGTAACAATATATCTATTTACTATAGGTTGGCAATGAATCTCGACATTTGTAAGACAGGATGAGAAATGACTAGACAGCTTTGGTGCTAACGAGCCACAACTGATTCTTTAAATACATCTCCTTAACCAACCTTTTAGTCAGTAAGAGTAGAGAATTGGGCAAGGAAGAAAATATACTCTAGTGCTTTAGTGGCGAGTGTAGTTCACTAGAAAGTAGAAGAGAGACGATGGAGACTTGCAGGACATGTGCTCAGATTACCACCCAGCAGATACGCGAAGCAAGTAATGAAATGGAAACCTGTAGATGGAAGCAGACGAAGAGGCAGACCTGTGAGAACGTGGCAAGCTACATTCAGGAGTGATGTGACTGTACGAGGGCTGTCTCCCAGAACCGCTCAAGCCGTAGCTGACGACCGTAGGCGACGGAGAAGTCTTGCTGCCCGATATCCTGAACGGGAGTGGAGGACCTAGGTCTAAGGTNTTCACAAGCTCATGGTAAAATACCTACAAGAGCATTTGTTGTCATCTTTGAATAGGAACATCTAAACTCAAGTCAAAGTCGGTCAGTTCGGCTAAAAAGTAGTTAAAAAATAAATTTTTGAATTGATTTCTTTGTTCTTCACCTACTATCAACGGAAGGTAGACTATAAATGCTATCGCCCTTACTTTAATTCCAAAGGTCGGCAAGGATTTACAGCTTGCAACTTTTTTGAGAAAACATAATTTGTTAAACTTTCTTTTGGCCCATTAATGTCCATTTCCCTCATTCTATTCACCCGCCCACTTATACATCCAGATCCGTCTGTCTGTCTATCTATCGATCGATCTATTTATCTACCTATCTTATCTTATCTATCTATCTCTTTGTATGTATGAATTTACGCTTGTATATACATACGCGAGTATATATTTATTCATAACAGCTCAATAATCAGGTTGATGAAACAATACTTGCCACCGCAGAAAAAGTTCTCTTAAATGTATCTGTACATTGGGGCATGAACAATCAAAATCAACTGAAAATGAAAACAAATAAATGCTGCGTGAATACGCCATGGCTTTTTTGTTGTGGTCAAGGCTAAGTTTATTATTTATATATCTACAATTTAAAAGAACAAATGAAACTGGTATTCAAATAGGTTGCCCAAGCGGATTGGATTGACAGATAATTGTAAAGCAAACTATTTGAAAAACAATTTCACTTGCTTTTTGAAGCCAGTATTGGCCTCTCTGGTTGTTTTTGGAAGAGTTGTATAACTCTGCTCCCAAGTAAAAACTGCTTTCAGAAAATTTAAGTTTGACTCTTTAAATATCGACCAAAATATTATTGTTTCGTGTCTCGATCGTGATGTCTTCATCGCTAACAAGAAATCAATATCCGAGGTAGTAAATTTTGGCTTTAAACCATATTTGTGTACAAAGAAGAAACAATGGTTGGGTAATTCTGCTTGGCTATTCTAAAGTATGTCATCAATATGCCACATTAGTTATTAAATGCCCATATATTGTGTTCCCGTTTGTTGTGTTAGAAAAAAAGATTTGAAAAAAATTAGCTGGTACAATTTGGTAAACCGACCTTAAGGTTAGATAGGAAAACACATAAAAAATTACAAGAAAAAGAATTGTTCGTGTTTTTCTTCATCTCTTCCTCTTTCCAGGCTTGGCTACGGGCAGTGCTATTGTGGGGCAATAATGTAGTGGAGTGAAAAACTATTTGGAAAGTGACCCTTCCTGACATAAATCAAAGGCTTCTATCAGGAACTCAAACCTTGATCCTTCTTGTGTAAAACCTGGAGCATCTACGGTCAAGTCCAGTTGTGCTAATCACCAAGCCACACCGCCTCAAATACTGAATTAATTGTGGGGATAAAATAAAACTAGAAACCACTACTTTGGTACAATAAACTTTCACTTACTTTTAAGATTTATCTTGTATATACCATATCAATTTACTTCGTTAAATGATCAATTTCCACAAGTGTGACGTTGCTTTCTTTTCTAGCGACAGTTATACCTTGGTTAGAAATGACAGTTGTTACTTTGTTAGGGGTGCATATATTTCTTAAAATAAGGAAAACATGTGGCGACAAGGCTTAGCTGAGGATACCATTCCGTCTTTGGCGACAATCTTCAGCAGCAGTGGCACGGATTGAGTAACTTCAGCCAATACAATTCTTCAAAACGAAAAGCAGCACTGAATAGTACCCAATTTGTCTGTTCCCACTTTTCAATAGCGTTGATCAGCAGGGCAAAGAAAGTGTCAGGTCTGAAAAAAAGATGCACCACTTTGATGAAGAAGAGACAGTCGAACATTAGGTTACTGAAACAAAAAGTTGGCCGAGTTTTGAAGGTCCGGCGTCGGTAACAGAGGCAAAAGAAATATTTGAAAGCACACAATTTACGTTTACCAGCAAAGAAAAACGACATTTATCAACTTCAATTAATGATCTCAACCTCTGCATTGTAAATGCCAAAATGGCACATTAGATAAAGGTGATAAAGATGTTAAAATGGCTCACAAAATACGCTAAAATACACCCATACAACCTTTCGCGGCGTTTTGTTCGAAGTGTACCTACTTCACGAGTACCATTCAAGGTATGAAAACATTTGTAACCATTAAATAATATAATAATGAATAACCGTTTACCAGGTCTTCTCTACATTATTGTTGTTCACAGAGACTACACTCTACTTTTATAATTACACTGAAACTGCGGTTTCAAATTTCCAGTATTATCAGAAATAGCGCCAAAGCGCTTCTAAACTTCCGTTAAGGTAATAACAACTACCAGCTGAAAGCAATGATTATAAGTTGAAGCACATGAAGGTGGGAAGGTGAGAAGACAAATTGAAGAGTAAAGTGCAAACAATAAAAAAACAACCACCCATCATCCCTGTTAAGGTCTGACAATGAAGTAAAAAAAGTACAAGAAGCCTCTAATTGGCTGTCTGCAATGCCATTAAAAAAGACTTGATTCATTCTAAAAAAACCTAACTTAAATGTAATGTCTCAAACGTAATGTCTCTAATTTGAAACGCAGTCACAAATCAGTCACCAAAATTTCACAGCGTATTCTACAAAGATTTTTCATTTGATTTCATTTCAAAACTAAATTTGGGCTTAGTTTTTGTCCTGGAAATGCAAAGTATCACCCTGATGTTCCTCATACTGAAGACTTAACCACCGTAATCTTCTGTTAAACCTCTCATACACTCCAATAAATCCGTAAATGAAGGACGGTTTTCTGGTTTCTAAAAGAAGAAATGATAAAAAAACGAGATGCAATTGGGCAATATCAGGTATTACACGCGTTCATAACAAAACAATCTTTAGCCAAAGGTCACAGTCGAATTAATAGACTCAAAAGGCCAATAAACCCCTACATTTTAACCAATGACATAATTAAGGCCTTAAAGCATCCTAAGGAATAATAACCCAAACATTCAATGGCTTAAGGAATAATAAGTTAAATGATGGTACTCTTTGATCAAGCTACACTGTCTCTACTTGCGGCAAATCCCGCACTAGCATCAGTCCATCGTCTCCCAAGATTCCGGTCCGCATTGTCCATGAAGTGAAAGGCTGCTCATCGCTCTCTTTCTTTACAAGCTTTTTTCATTCTGCTACCGATAATATGAATTGTCCTGAAGACGATCTACTTTCCTTTCTCACTTTTTGTTTGCTGTCAATTAAACACTTTGTAACCTTGGTAACAAAGTTGGTAACCAGTTGGTCTGGCTGCAACAGGTTCTTTGATGGTAACGTTTAGCTGGCAGTATCTCTGATGTTTGTAGTGAGGTCTTCAATGACCTGTACTTAGGTTGTAAGCTGCATAACGGTTGCTAAAAGTAAGTAGAAATTGTTGTTGGGCCTTCCAAGTTGTTACAACGGGCAAAATCAAGTTTTGATACTTTCTTGTGTTTCTTAAGTCACAGGCACTGCTCATATTCTTCGAAAAGCATTGTCAATTTGATACCGCAAAAGTCATAAACATTTCTGATTTTGTTTTTTTTTCATACAACCTTTTTACAAATTTTTTATACTTTTCATAGTTTGCAGTAATATGAAAATAATCTGTTACTTTTCGTGCCAATGATGTTTTTACTTCCTTGTCATTATTATTTTATTCTCTTTGTAATTTGTTATAAGGTATTAGGCAAGTGGTAAGGCTTTTACTGGAGAGTTAAATGTTGTTTTTGATAAAGCGCATTGCCTAAGTAGAAATGTTGACCATGGCTGGGTGTGCTGGGTGACTGATTTATGTAGTGTTTTAAGTGTTTTTGTGTTACCTTTAATCCCAGGTGTTTTGAGGTTTGGTTTTGCAAGGGGGTATGAACTGAGCTGATGGGTGTCGTTTCAACAGAGAAGTCTTCGCCGTGGTGAGAGGTATTGACTTTTGTTAAGTGGTGTTGGTTGAGTGGTAAAATGTCAGTTAAGGTGGGAGATATTTATAGGGCAGGAAAATAATGCTTTAGGATATAGATGCTAAATTTCTACAAGGGGTGTTAAATGCAATTATGGGTGATGGCTTGGGTGAGAGTTGTTCTCTGTTGGGGGGGATATTTGCTTTGAACAGGGTGGTTGGCAGCACTAAAAAATATGATGACAGATGTCAGGTACTAGTGTGATGGCAGGCGAAAGATGTTGTTGTGACTGTGAGGTGAGAGAGATTAGCTGTATTGTGAGGCGTTAGAAGTAAAAGATTTAGACGTTCAGATAAAAAAAAATACTTACAAGTTCCCAACATAGTGACATTAAATAAAAAACCTCTTCTGGGCAATCACGTGGCTTCTCTAACCGATATCCTCTGGAAATCTACAACAATAGCAATAAAACCCTTTCAGTTATAAATGTTGCAGGAAGAAATGTAAAAACTAAAAGTTTCGTGAGATTCCTATCAATTAATTTCTGGATTTTCCCATCATTAAGTATTTACCTTGTTATCAAAGCTATTGTCAACCTCGTTGTTTATAACGTTTGGGGTCGTCACCAGTGCAGTCAGATAATATTACAATTATTGTAGTCATCAACAACATCACTGTGTCGTTCTCAGAAACATTTGTCTTATTCTTATCGTCACTATCATTCATATTGCTATACAAATATTGAGAGGTCAGAAATTGTGTGGCATAAAGTCCTTGGCCAATTATAGTTCTTTAGAAATTTTAAGACATACATAGCTTTACAATGTTACTGGCATCGCTTATCTTTCTTATCTGCCTATATTAGATAAAACGTTTCTAAAACAACACTTTATAAACTGTCACTCTTTCTACAGAGAAACCTTTTACCGCAATGTGCCCATCATTTTTCCTTTGTTAGCTTCATGTTATTTCTCTGTACCACCAACCTGCAACCTTTGGCAGGTTATTTCAGCTTACCAAAGTTGATAGTTACGCTTTGATTTGCAAGTGACCATTTAACATTCTGATGAAGTATATGATTGTGTAGTTATGTAATAAGCTATAAAAAGTTATAAACGGTCTGCTGGGCAAGTACAATTACCAAAGTGTTAAAAATCAATGAGAAAGACAGAAGTTAAGGCGGTCTCCATGAAGGACCTAACTCGTGTTACTATCTTAGTTCAAAAAAAGGCTGTGCAGCAAACGGAAAGTTGCATTCATATGGAAGTCCAGTCTAGTCAGAAGTGATGGAGGTTGTGAGAGTGACACAAGGAAGAGGATCATTTTAGGAAAGAACTCATTTCCAAGGAAGACCAAGAGTAAAATACATGGATGGACTGGTGACGATAACAGATGGGCGATAGCCAGCTGCTCGAATGATCTAAATGATGAGAGAGAGATAGGTGTTGCAAACTATGGTGGCCTACACTTAGCGAGATATGCCTCCTGGGTAAGATAAAATATGGGGTGAGTAACCCTAAGGCGCATAGGGGAATTAAGTAGAACTGTGGATGCAAAGGTAAGAAAAGAACATGAGGTAAAAGCCGACCTTGGACTTTAAAACATTCAAAACACATGATGGAGCAAAACACCCAGAATCCAACAAGACTAACAGTCTAGCCGCTGAGGAAAAAAAGCTGCATTTACATTTTTTACAAGGTGCAACAACAAGGTGAAGCCGTTAAATGAAACCAGTCCCATATGTGTTTCCGTCACACTCCTTCGTCCGTTTAAATGTCTGGTAACTGGAAAAAGGCATAAATAATAAAACGACAGCTTACTATATACACCAGTTACTCATCGGTTGCGTTTTATGGAACAATTAACTCTAACAACAAACACAGTAAGGTTCAAGGTCTTGTCTTCAAATTTCGTTCCTATTTTTGTTTCTCTCGTTCAGAGAACTCTTTATTGTAAAGGAAAACATCGTTACAGTTCTTCCTGTCCATTAACGTGCTATGCGATGTGGTGTCAAAATCATGTCACGTGACAAGAAACAATACAAACGTCTTGTTTTGGCACCTTTTCGAACAAGAACATAAATAAACATGATATCATTTTTATTTTCTTCTTCCTTTGCCATGAACTGTTTGTTCTTCTCGGGAATGGGAAGTTTTACAAGAACTGAAGTTTTTTTATGGTTAAAAATATGTCGTTCCTAATGAAAATGCTGTGATGTCACTATAATTGCTGAAATAAAGTATATAATTAATACATATACGAACGATGTCGTATTTGTATTAATGTTGTAAAGGATCTAGCAGTACAAGTTGAACAGAAGAATAATATTTAACATGACGTTAATCCTTGTGATGATAATGGTGAAGGTGTATGCAATTTTGTACACTACAAGAAAGCTGTCAGAACAGATAAAATTAAGGTCTGATGTAGTCATGCTGTCTCAAACGCTCATGGCGGAATTCGGCGTGAACATTTTTACGGTGATTGTGTGGTCTTTAATTTGTGACTTAAAAATACCGTCATGCTACTTTAGAGGGTGTGGCTTATTATAAATTTTCAACACATTGCCTGATGGACAGGATTTTACAAAAACCACCCCAAACCGATTGCTCCTCAAAATGTTCAGTTGTAGACTCAGCACTGAGAAATCTCTTTGTCTATAGTGAACCAAGCAGCTTATCATTATTGTGTTTTCCCATCTGAAAAGTAGTCTCCGAGTTTAAAACGCCTTCTTATATAGGCCAAACAAAACGGATGTCTGAAACGTAAATAGTGGTAAATGGGAATTACGATTTCTTTTCCCTGATTAGACTTACAAAAATACCTATCCTTTTCTAGGGTATTAACCTTGATGATGTTAACTCAAGAAATTCAAATTCAATAATAATTAAAAGTATCGAGTAAGTTTTAGAATCTATAAAAGAACAGCGATTTCGGAAACTTCGCTTTTCAATAAAACTAATAAATTGTTAAGAACTAAACTAGTAAAAATTGTAGCCCCTGTTTTCCAGTTAAATTGTACCCTGTTATATGTGTTCTCTATCATCGTTTTAGATTGCATTGGCCTCTGAGTATATAAGTTTAATGTCACCTAAACTGTTGGTTCATCTCTAGTGGCATTCTCTTAGCTAGTGCTAGAGATATATGTTGTAAAGTAGGCACGAAATTCTTGCTGTGTCATTTCAGAGTCATGTCTAAGTTATAGTTTTAGGTAATAACCCTTGATTTTAGTAACCATGTCTATTACAAATTGCTATCACATTTTTTAGTTGTAGAATATAAAAATCAATGCTTAAACCATGAATATGATTATTACAAAAACCACATAGATTAACATTTACTGGGTCATTCATTGCTGAAAACTCTGGTAAACAGTGGGACAATTTTAGTCTTTCACAGATATCCATCTATGAAAGACCCGAACGGAAGCAACAGATCAAGAAAAAGTGGGACCAATAGCACGCATGACACCATAAAATGCAAGACATACAGATCGGCCCTGCAGGACCCTCCGTGGGAAGGGCCTTCCTCTTGGGTTGGTCTTCAGCCAAGGCTCAAGCATCTCGAGACCCTTGTCCTGCATGGTTGACCTTATAGCCAGAGCCTCGATCACGGAAAGACCAGAGCTCCACACATAATATTTGCCAAAAGGGCGATAAGCGATAGATTAACATTTACTACGCACTTTTCAGTTTTATCTGCACAAACTAAGCAATTTTCTAGCTTTGTGTATTGAATAAATTTACCTCCTGGGCAAGTTGGGTATTGTTTAAGTGATAATACGGGGTTTTGCCTCCTGAGAAAACTTCCCAGCAAAGGATGCCTGTAAACAAAACAGAAACAATTCTTTAGTCAAAGTAAAACATCTGTTTTATCGAAAATATGTTCCGGTCAATACCCAAAGAATGCAGCGCCAAATATCTCTTGCGATTCTGGGTCCTAAAACATGATTTTTAATGCAGAACGAAATCGAAATTAAAACGTTTTCTATTTTGGTCAAATCCATACAGGTGGGCCAAGATCAAAGTAAGAACATAAAAATCCACTGGTATTCTATCAGTGTGAGAAAGCCGACAGAGAATGATAAAACCCTACCCGGCATTTGTAGTCTGCGCACAGGATTGATCAAATAACCTGAAAGTACCGTGTCCATTTGGTTTCAATATGGTAGAAAGGAAGATAAGGTTTTGGAAATCAACTTGTGTCTTTACCACCTACTCACCAGCGGCGGACATGTCGCGGTGTTTCAGAATGGGAGTAGGCAGGGAAGAGGTGGGGAGAAGTGGAGGTAAAGGGTAAGATATATTCGTCATTACGCCGTTTAATTTATCAAAAAACACGGGGGGGGGGGCTTTTTTGTATGTGTTCAATGCAATGTCAATGATCCACCAGGGATTTTTGCTCCCTCTGAGAATCGCTTTGCAGATGCTGCAACTTCTCCAAGTGATTTTCAGGATTCGCCAAAAAAACCAACTCTTGGTTGAAGATGTCAAGAATCTTTGCAGGTTTTACTGATATCTCCAAGGTGTCGTCACCGTAGATAACTCTGGTAACCTACCTGGATTTAGGAGGTGAATCTTTACTGCTGTGCTGATTTCAGAGGTTATCCACATTTGTTGCAATCTTTAGAAAACAGTAGTTCTTTTGTTTATTTTGAACTCCTATCTGGCTTCGCTTTCATCACTGCTCACTACCCTTCAATGACATGTGAAGTTAACCACTTTTTAACATCTTCCACCGTTATTAGAGAGTGGCGTGAGGTATTTACCTGGGTCACTCTTACCTTCGCATTACAGATTCTTACTCCAAACGTTTCGGCTTTCCTTTCACGTTATGTGGTCATATTCCCAATTTCCTCTCCTGCCTCTAAGGTAAGTGCGATGCCACCTTCGAAGTTTAAATAGCAAACCCTCTAATTTCCTATCCATTGTAAGCTCTGCCTTCCCCCGTCCTCCCCCACTTTTCACATTACGAAAGTAACAACTAGACAAACAATAGAAATAGTAGGGGAAACAGTATACATCGTTGCCTTACACCTAATACTACGGTAAAGAGTCTGTATAAATGGTTTTTGTTTTACACAACATTACAAATTTATTACAAATTCTTCAACACATCTAGAGTCTGGTGCGAAATGCCACTGTTCAGCAAGGTTTTGATTTTTCCTTCAATCAAACCTAAGCTTACCGTTAATATCCTTGCCATTACATAACTTGAGACTTGAGCTTGGTTATGCTTTGAAGTTTCATTCTTTTTTAACAATATTGTGAGGCTGCCGCCCTTTTGCTCACTGTATCCGTCACTGTAGTGCAAGGTAAAGGTTTTAGGAGGCAATTAAATTATGCAAATTTATATGCAAATCAAAAGATAATTTTTTACATACCGTAAGCCCAAACATCGGATTTGCTGCTGAACTTGCTGTAGCAAAATACTTCCGGTGATGCCCACCTCACTGGAAAATTCGACCCTTCTGATGCAGTGTATTCGTCATCGAGTAGATGTCTAGAAAGTGTGTTCGCATACAAAAGAAAAAAATATCAGATGGTGAACGACTTCATTCACGAATGGGAAGAAATATTCTATTTTTCAAATTATAATTTAGCTCCAATAGGCAATGACGTGTAGTCAATACTGAAAAACAACCCGCTATGCTGAAAGAAATATTAAAGATACTCCTCTCCACACGGCCCAGGTGAAAATCTTTGCAAATTACTATACACGAGGGAAAAATTCTTTCTTGCTCAGCAGGGCCGGTAGGAAGATAAATTCTACGACGAGATGCATGAAGGTTGTGTGTAGCCATGTCTATGTCTAATGGTTGTAAACCATACAGTAGGATGCATTGTTATAGGGATATGGATATTGTTGATTTGAGGAAATATGTGCGCGACTAGAATAATCAAATATTTTTCGCAAGTACCCTTAGAGGCATGTCAATTAAATATCATATTTGGTGCAACTCAAAATTAATTCCATCGAAAATAGGGCAAAAAAAATCATTATTAGGCTCATCATTAACAAATAATGTACCTCTTCCTTCTGAAAATAATTGCTTTCGGAAGAGAAACTTTGCCACACAAACTATGTGCTGACTGGATCATAGACTATCTGGCAATGTTACTTTGGATATTATTCAACTTTGTTTTTTTATCTGCGGCAAATGCTCAAAAGCACCAGAAATAGGCATACGAAGAGATTTCCACCACCAGTTTTCGGTGGTAGAAATGTAGTAGAACTCCAGAAAAGTAGAATCGCTTACGTATTACCAGTTATAATTGACATACTACTGTCCAAAACAATCTTGCACCAGATTTCATTGCATTCAGAAACATACCTTTCACTTGAAAACCATCCCTGTAAGAGTTAATCAGATTTTTACAATTCAAAAAAATCTGATGTGGTTATTTAGGGTTTAATATGGATCATTGAACCAGTTACTATTGTAAATAGCAGTTGGTTACCCAGAGTTTAGGCTGAAACGGGAAAATAGAATAACTCATGATGCATTTTCCATCGTATGTAATATGGCCCCAATTTTGAATATTGTCATAAAAATACTCTGGGCAATTAGTACAATTACAAGTTTGTTATCGTAAATACTTTCAACAGTGTACTTGAAATCATTTTTAGAAAAATGTACTTAGCAAAGTCGTGGTATACTTATTTTATTTAACTGCCCCCACCCCCAGTGAGTCAGTGATTTAATACGGCAAACTTAAACATATATACAGAATCACAGTGTCTACTCAATGGAGGTTTGCGCCAGGTAAAGCTATTTGCAAAACTCCCATTGCTATTGGATAAAGCGCATACTGAATTTGTGAACAGGACCTAATATTATAGCATAATCAAACAAAACTACACAAATAATAACTTCTGACGATTTCATATGTATGTTTAGGTCTACAAAATGAAAGAATTCAAAGTTTCTTGCCAGCTAAAAATTATGTGCAAGCAAATAGTGGGTTATAATTACGTCACAAAAATGTTTGGATTTAATGCTAAAGGGTCATCTTTGGCACTACTACTGTTCATTGCTATGGGGAAAAAATGGGAATTATTTCCTATTTTAGAGGTAGTTAAATTTATTTGTAAAAACGGTTTAGATAACGGATTAATAAATGGGAATATATTTGCATGTTTGCCCTCTCTTTCAGTGACTACCCTACCTTGCAAGTCCAAAATCGCAAACCTTGACAATGTCCCTATCACCAACTAAGCAGTTTCTGGCAGCCTGGTCGAGAAGTAAAACAAGCAAATATCACATTATTCTGCTATTCCTATTGCCAAGGGATTAAAAAAGACAGCTAAAACAATTGCCACGTTTGAGCAATGAGGATTAAGTCATCCAAATAAATCAATGATGTTGAAGAGATGTTTCGGCCTCAAACCTCTGGGAAATGCATTCAGGTACAACAACATATTTCTTCTATTCTAAGATGCGAACTAAATGATTTACTGACCAGAAAACACTTACATACTCAAATTCGAAGGCACTGGCGTTTGTGTTGGTTGTTTTTCAACGACAACGAACCAAATGTCAATCGGGGATAAAATTAAAGTTTATACTAAACACCTCAGGATTGGTAAACATATGACAGGATTTCTGAACGCTGTTTTAGGTGCATTTAAGATACGAGTTAAAAGTAATTATCATATCATTTACTTGTTCAAAATTTGCATCACTTAATGATCTTGGCAAAGATATAAAAAATAAAACCAATTGTACTAAACGAAATATTCGGCTTGAATCAAAGTCAATAATTACTCCAAAACCGAGTTTGCTTCAATTGGACGTTTGACGAAAAAAGAAGTCGATGTTCACGTAAGTAAATGTTCTCATAAGCTTTTCATTGTTCACTTGATAACAAATCGATGCCCAATATTTTTTGCCCTCAGGCAAAAAATAAACACATAACACTGGGGAACGCTCATTTGTTGATTAAAAAAAGACTTTTATTATAGTCCATTTGAGTGTGTAGATTTCAAATCTGAAATCGGTTTTTGTCTGCAAGCTACAGATTTTATGCAATTTGACATTTTTTATTTCTTTCTTTTATTTTTCGTTATTACAGGAAATTGCAATATCAGCCACAATTCTTTTGTTCACTTGAATATCAAAACAGCATGAAAGTCATGTATGTATATTTATTAAGGCAAAAGAAAGAGAAAGTTAAAATGTGATTATAGAGTAAATTACATTGTTTTTGGTTGTGCAATATTTTCTGATAGCGTTTCTTAGAAAACATCAGAGGAGTAATGATGATCTTATCTCTGTTTACAATTGGGTCTTTTATTATATTTGGCATGCCTCCTTCAAGGGTGTTACGAAAAGGCCAGTCCTTCTGGACCCAATGTCTGTCTCGTGTTCGGCTGTCCCACATAGAGAGGAAACATGGAAACTTGTTGAAACCTTTCTGTTGTCCAAGAAGAAAGTTGACCATTTTAAAGTCTACATAAATGATCCAATTGTGCTCATGATAAGTCCTTTAATAAGTCCATGACCATTCTCATATCATCTTAATTTTCCCGCAAATGGACTGAGTGACCGATAGCTACTGCTTCATAAACATTACCATTATATAAAATAACACACTTTAAACTGCGTTTTGAATTGTCTTAAAGAGTCTCCATTCTGCAGGACCAATTTCTTGATCACCAATTCTTGGAGAAGCGTAACTGAAATTAGATAAATTGCAAAACAAGCTATCAAATGTGACGTCAGTTACACAATCCTTTTTTGTTTCATGCGCGTAATCTAGGTAATCGGTAAAGTATAACGTCACCTATACAAACATATGGAAGGAAAAGTAAGAGGGTTAATAACAACAGGAATCTACATGGCGTTGAAGGTTTATACAGGAAAAACTCATTGGCTCCAACTTCACAGCAGGGTGTTTTTGGAAAACTAATAAGAAAGGTCTCACCAAGCTCCGAAGTGAAAACGCTGGGAGCTAAAAGCTGTTGTAAAATACAAGGTAAAGAAAATTTGACAGAGGGGGAGACCAAGCACCATATGTACGTAGAGTGTTTTGCTGACGGGAACATTCTCAAATCTATGTCGCACAAAAGATAGGAAATGAGATTACATATCTCTTTATTTGTTTACAAAACAGAGCAATTAATACCAGTTACATGTAAAACCATCAAAATGCAACTTACATTAACTATTTGTTTAAAGAGCGTTGTTGGCCAAACTTTTTACCAAGTCGAAAATCTACTGAACGTATGCAAGTAGAGCAAAATAAACACCAGCAGCCTCTTTGCATCTCTCTGTATGTTTGTAAATTTGGCTTCGTCGAATGGAGCATTAAGCAAACCCAATTTAAAGGAGTCAACCTTCTTCTTTACTAAGGGTCACACCAAAGACCCCATAGTTTCAACAGCAACTCCTGTGACACAGTTTTCAGGTTCCTTTGACAAGGGATATGGCACTAGCTAAACTGACTTGCCAGTTTGTTCAAAATCAATGAAACAATCGCAGGATTTTCCAGTAACTGCCTGTACTTTTCGATATATCGAGAGCCTCCTTCAGCGTCATGAGGGAAATGAGCTAAAGATGTACTTGGCATTTGTCTCGTGAAATGAGTCAACTTAACTAAGCTTTTCTCAAACTTCAGTTGGGGGCATGTGCGCTAAAGCAATTACCGGG
The DNA here is from genome assembly GCA_003991215.1 of Morbakka virulenta. Taxonomy (NCBI): domain Eukaryota; kingdom Metazoa; phylum Cnidaria; class Cubozoa; order Carybdeida; family Carukiidae; genus Morbakka; species Morbakka virulenta. The sequence goes on along the minus strand of RDPX01000193.1, from coordinate 927,306 downwards.
TATCTACATCATTTTAATCAAGAAACACAAAAAAAACTGACGGTAAGTCTTACACCTTACCCAACTACATGACTTATACAATTCAGACTAATACTGTTCTTCCTGATGGCTTATGGAGTGTAAGAAAATCACATTTGCCTCCCTGTACTTCTATTTCACCCTCTTGGTTTCTTTAGAGTAGTCAGACGTTTTATGCGTCAGGTTTCCATTCACGCGATCCATCCTCGGTGACGAATTGTAAGTTAGCTTACACTTCGTAATGACTACCGACACTTCGCCATACAAGTTCTGTCTCCGTGTATTTTTCTTTAAAGATTACATGGCCCATAACTTCTCTCATCTCAAAACTTTCATTACTTCCCTTTCAGGAAAATTAAATGCCGAGTTGTCTAAATATCACTGACGTGTAAATATTTTAAAGAGGATCCAGAAAACTAACATATTAATGCAAAAAAAGATATAAACAACTTAGAAAAGCATAGAAACCTGTTAAAACGAATTGGAAAAACTATATCTTACCAGGTCACGATGAATAAAATTTAACTCTTCTAGATATTTCATCGCAGAGCAAACCTGATACAAGATTTCTAATAGTGACGATATGTTTTCCTGTAACTGCACGTTCTTCTTCAAACACTGTAGCAATGACCCTTTCAACAAAGAATGAACAAAGAATGTAAGGTAACGCAAAAGCAAGTTAGAAATCATTTTATACAAGATGCCAAAATCAAGGTCCAATACTTGTTGCCAGGTAAAATTGCTTCTCTGGTTGTGAAGACGGACTGTTGAGTTTATACACATTTTCAGAGACCGAGTTAGAAATGATAAAAGGCAAATATTTTTAAAACACCTAGAAAATAAAAATCCATTATGACGTAACCTTCTCATTTAAAGTTGCGTCTGGTATTGCTTAAGGCAATAGTTTAAAAATGAAAAAGAACTGGAATAGACAGGAAGCAAAACTTAAAACTGTATCAAGCAATTGAGTTAATATATATTCGCTACCAGAAAATTAATTGAAATGTCTAATATCGTCCAAATTACTAAGCAATGCATCAGAGCATGATAGCTGCAACTCATAACTATACCGTCTCTACCACGGTTACTTGCATAAAAAACTGTAATAAGCACTTGAATAATCATGTGATCACACATTGCCATCCACACATATACACAGAACACATTTGTCACTAGGAAATGGAGAAAGATATAAATTCAGTAAAATCTAGCGAGCAAAAATATAATAATTATGTAATCATTTTCCTGGTAACGGGAAAAAACAACGCGAAGACTTAGCACTTGAGCAAAAAATATATACATACTGAGAAGTAGACCGGGGTACATGCAGACATGCAGATACGCAGACAAGGAGACAAATGCCTTTACATGTACTTACTTATGCTCATCACGTCTCCTAAGAGATAGACCCCCTACAATAGCCCTTCCGTCCGTTGTCCTGGACCATTTTCTCGAGATTGTAGTCCATCTTGTCTTTGCATGAAGACCCCATAAACAGGTGTTCTTTAACCAACCCCTATTGCACTTGCCCTTACGCTTTCGCTTGCCCTTGGGTTTTCCACTTTAGAGCCTGGTGCGGTCGATGCAGCGTATCTGATGAATTCTTCCGACACAACTATTGGCAAATGTTTGTATACATCTGATGATCATCCTGAGTTGTTCTTAACGTCTCAGATCCGTACGGTATGACTGACATTACGTTTGAATGAATAGAATGATCTTTGTATGCAATGTTTTTGCCTTGCCAATCCTTCCCTATAAATCTATGTCAATGTTTCTTCAAGCGTCAGTGGCGCTTCCAAGATAGAAAAAGGTGTCTAGACTCTTTTAACGGGATTCCTCCAATGTCACATGGTCTGTGCACTTCGCGATCATTACCAGTTTAACCTGTGGTGGTTAAAATTGTCTATCTGTCTTGTATCTGTTAGTGTGTGGAAGAAAAGAGGGCCAGGTCATTACGATGTGACAAAAGTTTCCACTGGATCTCATTTCTTCTCTGCGTCGTATACATGTTTATTATTCAGTCGATAAGCAGTTGAAAAAAAAATGGTGACAGCAAGTAGCCTTGTAGGACGCCAGTTCTTATATCAGCTGACCACCATGAACAACTCTGTCCCTTCGTCGGATTTTGTATCAGGCTGACTAGCTTAGCTGATATGCTATAGTTTTGAAGGAGTTGCAATAAAGTATCTCTGTCCAAGCTGTATAACGCTTTCTAATAATCGACAAGTTGCAAGTCGACAAAGAGTAGTGGCCTCATAAAACTTATTATTCGACTATGATATGAAGGCAATCTGACCTGTAAATGACCTACTTCCATGAAAGCCTGCTTGATCTTGGTTCCGTTAAAGGCAATCTCTGTTGTGAATAGTACGGTGATGCCTCTGTGGTTGGAAGGGTCGTCTTTCTGAGAAATCTTGACGAGGTAGCTGGCTCTCTTTCCGATTCAATAGCATCTCTTCCTCTTTCAAGATATTCTCAAAATATCTTGAAAGAGGAAACAGCACCTTCACTAAGATCTATAGATCAGCAGGTGCATTCGCGGGAATATCATCTGGTCTAGGTATTTTCCAGCCCTTCAGTACGCTTCATAGCTCTTTTTATTGACTACCTTGTAGATTTTTAACAGTAGACTATAAGGTTGTTCTTGTCACTTGCTGCTGTTGGTTCCACATCATCCACCCGATTGTCAATGTTGCATTGCTTATCTGCCTTGACGTTCTTTTGTATCTTTTGGATGCTCTTTTCCAGGTATTCTTTAATGTTGCATTCTTTGCTCTCCTCTTTCAAATCAATCTTTCGCAAGGTTTCTGCTGAAATCTATTTTTGCTGACTCTTCAGTTCCTCTTTCTTCAGTTTCTGCTCCACTTCAATTTCTTTGCTAAAGGCCATTCTAAATTCCTTCCAGAGTTTTTGATATCTATAAAAGACTGACGTTGTACCTCGGTATATTTTTCAAGGTTTCCATTCATTCCTTCACCAGTTTAAATTTCAGTCTGGCAACAAGATGGTGATCAAATGGCACATCCGCTCCTCTTCTCACTCTCAAATTTTGAAATGATCTTTTAAACTCCCTAACTATGTGATAATTGTCTATCAGGTTTTCAGCCACAGTCAGACGATACCCCCATATGGGTATCGTCTGACCATATTCGCTTCATTCTTTTGTTTTGCTCGAGAAAAAGGATGTCGATTACCTTGTTACAACCAACATTATTCTTTCCAGCCTTCCGCTTTAGATTCCCAAGAATATTTTGACACCTCTGCTTAGTAAGGATTTTAAAATGTTGTTCAGTCCGGTGTAAAACTGGTTCTTTTTTTCTTTCTCACTCTCATTGGTAAGGGAAAAGCACTTAATAACATTTTTCCTTTATTCTTTTTGTCTTAGGTAGAAGGAAACGGTAAGAATACTTGGGTCATGCACCTCCTATTGCAACAACTCTTTCAGTGTTGTTGCTGACAGTAGCAGTCTTAATACCAAACAATGGACAGGAAAAGGGAGGTCTGTCCTCTTCATGACCCGAATACAAAATAGAAGTTATCCTATCAGAAATTTCTGCTGTTCTGACACTAACAATCTCATTTCAACCTTACAATGCCATGGAGTGCAAATTTTATAATACTTCATTATAACAGCTCCAACTTAAGCAGCTTTTCTGAGTCATATATAGTCCTTACGTTCCATATTCTGACGCTGATGCTCCTGGTTGAAAGAAGGGTAGTCAGCTTCTGTGGCTTTCACGAAGGCACGGCTTCCACAAAACTAAGTCATTCGACGATGAGGTCAAGAAATTTTCTTTTTCAGACTTGAAATCTGTTATTCTTCTGTTCGTCTTTCTGTAGCTTGTAAGGCTTTATGGGATGGAATAGCTATTCTAGCGCCTAACCCTCCATTCCCATTCAGGGTTGGAACCGGCAATGCTGGGGTTGCCTTTACAGGTAATAAACCGTTGTATCCGTTGTAAGTATTACAACAGACACGTTTTTCAAGATCTTAATCCCCTGATTCTTCCTCTAAAAAACTTGTCAGTGAATAAAAAAGTGGCTAAATGAAATAATAATTAACCAGTCTACTATTTCTGTAAGTCAAATTAATAAGATGTTTTCACAGAAACAATTACAGTTACAGTGCTGTCTCCATGTGAAACCTCTTCACCAGAGTTTTTCTAAGATATACTGCTACCCACTGCTATCTTTTTAAAACCAGTCCAAGCTAATCTGCTTAAGTACATAAAAACCAAACCATAAAACCCCATTCACCCTAAAAACAGTTATAAATGCACTGACACATTCCAGTTTCATCCAAGAGCCTAGTTCCATCTGATTCAACCATAAAATGATGTAGTAAGTACTTGATCACACAGATGTAGAACGCACACATCTCTACTGTTGTCCTGATTCTACTATTGTCGCAACTGAAAAAACAAGTTCCAAAGGGAATTACGTAATTTTATCATACATTTTTGGGGGCGTTACACATCCAAAACCACGGGGCTCTGCGTACAATGAGTATGCCCTTAACTCATATTCTCCTAAGCATGTCCCCCTAGCTTCTTTTATTACCAAAATTGGTGTAAATATCCGCCTTAGGCTAGAATAGATGTGTAAAAAGTTTGATTGCAATCCTTTGATTTGAAAGGTGTCTTTTAGCTATGTCTACTTTTGTAGACATTGGTAGGATCTGTTAGAAAAAGCAAGTGTGAAAACGCAATTGAAAATAACTCATTGTGTTTAACATTAATGATCTTTGCATCTTTTCAAGCTATTTAAAATGCTACAATCATAAAATGAGACAGTCTAGAAGTCAATTCAGATGTTTTTGTATAATTCATTTTTCATGATAGAGCTGAAAGCAAAGCTTGACATGCATGCTCTTCTTGCACTTATCGCACCTATTTTTTTGAAAATTAGCACATTTCTTATATCTTATACTGACACAAAGTACCAAACTAAATATCAGTTTATAGCTCATATTGCCCATCATCTATCCTAAAATAACGAGGGGCAAAGTTTAATGCCAAATATGCTCCATGTGTCTATAAAACAAGCACTGGATTAGAAGTCTACTTTTGTAGACATTGGGAGAATTTGGGTTAATTAAGAAGGACAATCTACAGTATATTATCATTAAATTTCCAAAAGGTTTTTTGAATAAAACTGGCTTTGCCCATCTAACAAGTTTCTAAGGTAGGCAAAACAAGCTAAATAAAAGTAAATGAAAAATGACCCCTCAGCTAATAAAACGCACGGCTAGGTAAACTCTTCATGCTATTTTGAAGCAAGATGGGATCAAGTTAACTTTTACACTC
>RDPX01000193.1:902138-921759 GCA_003991215.1 Morbakka virulenta | reverse complement strand
CCCCCCCCCCCCCATTTACTGTTCATATCCTCTCTTTGCAATTAGTTATCAAAAACTTCAAAATACCTTGAGACATTAGCTCTGTTACTATGTACAGCGGCTTTTGTTGACTGCAAATACCGTACAGCTTGAGAAGATGTTTGTGTTGGAAACCCCTTGATGAAAAAGACAAGGATATGTAAACCACATAAGGGGCCATCCATAAAGGGCGTCCGCAACTTAGGGGGGAGGTGTATTCAATTGTATGCGGACATCCTTTTCAAAGAAAAAATAATTTGGTGTAATTTTTCGGTTTTATTTGCTAATTATATTGTTTCAGTGTTGAGTTGAGTTTTTCTGCTTTTCATTTCTGGAGTCAAGTATTCTGCTTTTATTCGCTCATGTAATTGTTTCCGTGTTGAGTTAAGCCTTGGCGTGTTATGTGATTAAGCCAACATTTTGTTTTTTCTAACACATTTCCAGTGTCAAACATTGTTTTAGAGCAGGTGGCGCTCAGGGTAGGAGACCATTTACTAAGGTGTTTTTATTTGAAAGAAAGCAGTTTATTAAAGGAGGGCCGGAAGAGAAAGAGATAAAGAGTGATTATTAACTCTTACGTGGTTACAGTTTCTTGAAGTTAGTGGATGCTTTATCTGTATAGATTATTTTCAGAGTAATAAAAAGTTAAAATGTCAAAAAATCAAAACAAGAAATATCTTAAGTTTATGGAGATAGTAAAGAAAGCGTACACCGGATGTCCGCACGGACAGAAGGGGGGGGGGGGTATTTGGTAAATGTCGGACATGTGCGGACATCCTTTATGGGTGGCCACTAATACTGGTAAGCGTCAGAATACTTTTATTGATTTCATTTACTAATTTATTAATTTTTCAAAATTATGAAAAATTAAAATACATAAAAGGATATATAAAAAAGTGAATGCTAAAAAATAAACACATGCATTTACATTAATAACATATAATTATTATTTCATTTTTTTATATCCATATCTCAGGAAATATGGAGAATTTTTGCAATTGGTAAGGGGAGGAACCCAAACATAACGTGAAAAGAATGTGTTTATTCTAAATGTGTGTCCCACAAAAAATTTATTTGGTAACAATTTATTCGTAGGTGAATCATTCTAATAAGCGCTTTTCAAATTAAAAATAATTTTTAAAAAGCTTTATTTGAACAAAGTTCAACAGTTAGCAATCAAACGACCATGCTACCATATACAAATTTATATCTGTTGTTTAAACTAGGGGAGGTGATGTTTTTTAAGTGCTCTTTTTTAAAATTCAAAATTAAGCAAATTATCATGGAAATATTTATACGGAAGGCAGTAACATTTGTTACAAATTAAAAAAATTTGGAAAGTCAGAAAATTTGCAAAATGACAAATATCATCTTCATAAAAAAAACAAACGAGATAAAAAGAAAAACCTTGTAAATAATGAATCATAATCCAAAACAAACAACGGTAATGTTGACAATTAACCCATTTTGTATTTTGTAACTTTAATTCAAAGTGGCAGTCTGTCATTACAACTACTACCTAGCAGTGGTATAAAGGCTACTGCTGGGTAATGCAATAGATACAGACAAGGCATGATAAAAAAAACCTGTCTAAGGCGGGTTAAATCACTCAAATGATGGCCAATTCTAAAGTTTATTCCCTGTCACCAATTGTGAGCATATTACCAACAAGACCACAAAAGTGTACGTCACTGTTTGGCCACGAAAGATACAGAAAATTCCTCATGGGTGACATCCCAAAAACAGTTCTACCGAACTCCAAAAAGGTGACGTTGCTTAATTACTAAATAAGTTTAAAGTCTTACAAACCAGCTGCTAAATTGAGGTCACAGCTCATCAAGAAGTTGGCAATGAGGCGTCTATCATTTGACAAGATGCAAAAACTAACACACACGTGTATGTATGTATGTATGTATGTATGTATGTATGTATGTATGTATGTATGTATGTATGTATGTATGTATGTATGTATGTATGTATATAAAAATTGTGTATGTATGTATGTATGTATGTATGTATGTATGTATATATATATATATATATATATATATATATATATATATATATATATATAATATATANTTAAAAAAATTTGGAAAGTCAGAAAATTTGCAAAATGACAAATATCATCTTCATAAAAAAAACAAACGAGATAAAAAGAAAAACCTTGTAAATAATGAATCATAATCCAAAACAAACAACGGTAATGTTGACAATTAACCCATTTTGTATTTTGTAACTTTAATTCAAAGTGGCAGTCTGTCATTACAACTACTACCTAGCAGTGGTATAAAGGCTACTGCTGGGTAATGCAATAGATACAGACAAGGCATGATAAAAAAAACCTGTCTAAGGCGGGTTAAATCACTCAAATGATGGCCAATTCTAAAGTTTATTCCCTGTCACCAATTGTGAGCATATTACCAACAAGACCACAAAAGTGTACGTCACTGTTTGGCCACGAAAGATACAGAAAATTCCTCATGGGTGACATCCCAAAAACAGTTCTACCGAACTCCAAAAAGGTGACGTTGCTTAATTACTAAATAAGTTTAAAGTCTTACAAACCAGCTGCTAAATTGAGGTCACAGCTCATCAAGAAGTTGGCAATGAGGCGTCTATCATTTGACAAGGTGCAAAAACTAACACACACGTGTATGTATGTATGTATGTATGTATGTATGTATGTATGTATGTATGTATATATATATATATATATATAATATGCAGAAGAATAAACAGCATGATTAATAACTATAATTGAAACTAATAGTTTCATGGCGTTTCGATCTGATCATCAGGCAATATTGCTTGATGATCGAAATATCGTAATATTATTAGCTCTAATTGTAATGTTTATTTTTCGTGTTTCGCCTACTGTATAATGCTCTGCTACATGTATTGGCCACTTTTTGCAATAAATACACGAGATTAAATAAACGTTTCCACAAAAATGTACATATAAACACAGGCTCCAAGATAGTCAGTTAAAGAGAAAGATCAACTGGTGCTAAATGGCCTTGATTTCTAATACTCAAGGTGTAGAGCTTGTCTAAAATTAAACTTACCACATTACTTTTGCTTCGTCGATAAAATCGTCTTCTGACATTGAACCTTGTTTTAATTTTTTTATGGCCACTTTTCTTTTATTCAACCAGATTCCTTCATGTACAGTCTAGACATAAGGATATTGTCAAAAAGAGCTTAATATATATAACACAGATATAATATACCTTTTATATATTTTTTTCTTTTTCTCTCTGCTTCTTGTGTGACAATGTTAGCGTTTCATTTACTGTCTATTCTTACCTTTCTGTGATATATATATTGAGACGCAGACATACTTATCCTAGGTTACCTAGGGACGCAGTAGCGTTATATATATATATATAACGCTACTGCGTCCCTAGGTAACCTAGGATAAGTATGTCTGCGTCTCAATATATATATCTCAATATATATATATATAAATATATATATCAATGACAATTAACATTAATATAAAAGGACCTTTACCTTATTTAAAATAAAATAACACATGTTATTCTAAAAAAGGCAAAAGAGTTGTGAGTAACAAAATCAAAAATCGAAACAGAAATAAAGCTAAAAAGGAAATAGTCAAAGCATGTAGTAAGGAAGATTTGTTATTTGACTAGAATAGAGCTAACCCTCACTGACACGCAGTCTGATCAAAAGGCTTGTTTTTTCACTGTTTTCACAATTTGCCATTTGTAGTCGTTTGAGCTTTTCTTTACGAAATTCAAAATCCAGTGTACCCAAACAAATCTTTTTGACTACGGAAACCACTCTATAAATTGCCAGGCGTTTAATTATTCATTAATATGGAGATAAATGGGGTTGGGAAAATTAATCCACCAAGCCATATCAAAACAAAGGCCAACAAATACGGAAGCAAACCTTTTTAAGTGAGAGTTACTTTCAATTTATGTACCCCAGCTTCAAAAATATGGTTTAAAGAACACAAAAATTTACACCAAATAAAAAATATATACGTCCACTCACGGCTTTATACGAGTCGTTACATAACAAAAAAATGCAAAAAATAGTTTCAAGTTTCTACGATAATCAGTCAAGACTAAATTATATGGAGAACTATATTCTCATTGGTTAGAAAAGCAGGTTCTTCTACTTGCAATCCTGCAACTGCCCCCATAGCTGCGTACCTAACACGGCGTTCTTCAGTGGCCCGTTAATTCAAAAATACAACCTTTCAAAACAAAGTCTGACGTCGAATCTTCAGGTCAGAACGATAAAAAACAATATATCCACCATGGATGTTGTCAGACTGGCAAATTGTTATTAATTTCACTGACTCTGAATGGCATGGCATAACAAGACATGTTGTGGGTAAAGAATACCATACCTATATGAATGATAAACAGTTATAAACAGAAATAAGGTATTAATGCTTATGGTAAATATATTCATACCCCGAATTTTCCACCACCAATCTGCTTACAAATTGTTAGTTCGTCACGAGGTATTTCAAATATATCTGAGAAAGAAAATGTGCGTTAATTCTCAAAAAAATTAAGCTGAGATTGAACGTGTCAAAATTAAACAAAAAGAGCTGGTTGGGTAGAAGATCTGCACCTTCTAGCATTTTTAGTATAAATGTGGAAAGCAATTAAAAAAATAATAGGACACAAATACAAAAACTGACGGCAGAAATGGTTTGAGTATTCATTCTACTGAGAAGTGAGTTTCTGGATGAAGTTGATGACTGGGCTGATTTAGAAATAGATGGCTTTAAAAAAAGCAAAACAATTAAACCTTTTTAAGTGTTCTGGTAGCAAAACGATGATCAAACGGTTGTTGTTGTTGATTGTATGGTTGGATCTATGAGCCCGCGTCGAGATCCAAAGTGGATCTCGCGAATGCGACCACATTCTGAGGGCTAGACGCCAGCCAGCTCATTTTCCCAGAGTAGCACCAGAAGATCTTCATACATTACTTATCCCTGGCGTGGCATCTAACCAACCAGTGTTCAATGTCTTCCTGCTCTTCTCCGCGTTTTGGGCAAGTTGGGTCAGTTGTATTAGGGAATAAACGATGTCAGTAACTAGCGAATTCTGGGTGGTGGCCTGATCGAAGTCTTGCTTGGAGAATGCTATCCGATCATGTCTTCAGCTCAAACGGTAGTTTTGCGTGGGTATTATGATGGGTGAAGACACCAAGACTGTGATGTGCACAACTTAATCAACATCAAAAAAAGTTAGATCCACGATAAAACAATAAACAACTTGCCGTAAGTTCAAAATCGATTTAGCGTTGCAAAAAGATCATGTCGTGTTTTTATCTCCTTATTTTGGTGTTTCAGTTTTAGCTTCAGTCATTTGTGTCGAACACTTCTAAATCAAGAAGTGCCTACGCAGTTTCTTCGATCACCAAACTGGAAATAACTAAGCCATCTACCTTATATTAAAGTGTATCTTTAAAGATTTAACTCTGTCCTGAATAAAAACACGTACACTTTAGGTCACGAAAGTTATCTTTGAGCAAGAAATATGCATCATGACGGGTGAAGACACTGAGGATGAGATGTTCGCAAATTAATCGACATAAAAAAGGGTTACGTCAACGATAAAACAATAAACAACTTGCCCTTAATTCAAAATCTCCTTATTTTGGTGTTTCAGTTTTGCATGTCCTAAAAAGCTGAGCTGTCTATCTCGAATTGTCTTCCTTAATTGCCTATTTGTCCTATCCTTCGCAGAACTTCATTCGATACATTGTCAAACCATGGTGGAATCGACTGTTCAAATTTCACATCCATATAACGTTATCAACGAGATGTAACACTTGAGGAGACGAATTTTCAAAGGCATAGCTAGCTTTTTGTTGGTGTCACTTGCTATAATACCTACACAAGATCGAGTTTACTCTCAACATATTTTCCACAAACTGCACAGCGAAATATATCAACTTCTTTTAATTCGTTTGCTCTTCCTGGAAGCATTTAAATTTTGTACATATTTACTCCAAGGCATTTTTTTAATTACATTTTTCCATACACCAAATTTCTCCACCACTATTTCCTTAGACTTAGATATCATTAAATCACCAGCAACACATCAAACTGTAGTCCATTTCTGTCGCCTTTTGTCTCTTTCCTCGATCACTATACCAAACAGCAATTGGAATAAGACCGAGCCTTGATACAGTTATACCTTTACCTCCATCTCCTTATTTTCATCATCTTTACCATACATCTTCATGCTTCCATCAATAAACCTGGACAGCATGCGTAACAAAATCATCATGACGACAAAAATGCATACCGCATAAAATTAAACAAAAATCTATACCGCATAAAACTAAACAAACATCTATACCGCATAAAATTAAACAAAAATCTATACCGCATAAAATTAAACAAAAATGTATGCCGCATGAAACTGAACAAAAATGTATGCCGCATAAAATTAAACAAAAATGTATGCCGCATAAAATTAAACAAAAATGTATGCCGCATGAAACTAAACAAACATCTATACCGCATACAATTAAAAAAAAATCTATACCGCATAAAATTAAACAAAAATGTATGCCGCATGAAACTAAACAAAAATGTATGCCGCATAAAATTAAACAAAAATGTATGCCGCATAAAATTAAACAAAAAATGTATGCCGCATAAAATCAAACACAGTATATTTTGGACTTTACAAAAATTTCAATCGAAGTAACTTTATGTTGAAAAAAAGAGGAAGCGATTTAATAAGATATATATCGATATATAGACTTTCTGTGATAAAAGAAAAAAACCAAATTGCACAAAACAATTCGAGATTAGAAAGGCAGTGACCCTAACATACTTGTAAGCATAAAATAATGTAGTTCTTTTTTGCTGGCTACAATTAGTAACGATATTAAAAACCTACTATAATTTCAAACCAGTTTTTACTGACAAAGGATTAAAAATGTGTGGGCATACTAAATATATCTACCTTTGGAAAACAAAATGAAAAAAAAGATGTCTAAAAATGATATAAAAACCTGATAGATAAAATTGCCTTACTTTGTGAAAAATTATTAAACAATAGTTCTTACCATGACCAAGTCCTGGAGTTGACGGAGCATTCCCTCCCTTTGAATATGGATACCGCAGGCGTATAACTAGGCCTGTCATTAAAATAAAGAAATAGAGCAACTATGACATAAAATGTTTACCGTTCTGCAAGTAGGAATTAGATGCAAATATGAAACCGTTTTTGACACAAAAACTATCTAACAGTTCCCGCGCCTAGTCTTCTGTAGCACTACTAATATTGTCCAGCGCTATTTACAAACGTCACTTCCCTCTAGATTCGGTAAAATGTATCCAAGGAGGTCTCCAAACGTGTAATTATCTTAAGCTAACGCAACTCAGCAAGGGATCTTTGCCGACGCCTTATATATATGTTATGTCATGTAATAAAACCTGTTACCAGCGATACCTACTGGGCTCAAAAGTGTCAGCTATTTAGGTGTCTAGATTTAGTTGTTTGGTTCAAAATGTAAAACAAATGGTAGCATTGGTTGTTTCTCCTAGGTCTGAGGAAAAGAAATTCTATCCATGACAAATGAGACACGTAGCCTAATATCTGAAAAATCTAACATAAATTACTATTTATAGAATGGATGATATATAAGTTATAAAACGTGTACTACACTTTAACTACCAAATTTTCTCCCTGGCAATAAAGATAATTACAATTCATGAACGTCATTACATTACAAATTGTGTAACTTTGCAGTTTGACACCATTTCAGTGGAAAAACTAAAATTGTCATCAATATTACAAATAAATTTGGGAAACTGATTGGGGCCACTTAACACCCCTCTGGCTGTTATTTCTTCAGTGCGCTGGTAAGACTATTACCGTTTTCTTTTTCCAAGGGGTGACGAATGCTTTTTAAAGGCACATTAACAAGTGCAACGAGACATTCTTCTATGAGTACTTTCTGCTAATCCACCAAGCAAACATAAAGTTATTTCGCTACTGGCATGCCATCATTGAGCTCTATTTACTCAACCTGCACACAGTAGAAATCTTGTTGAATAAATTTCTAAATTGGTCACTATCCTAGACCAAGGAAGATACATTTTGACCTTTTAAAATAATATTTCAGATGCAGCTGAGACCTATGGGATCTCTTACAAAACATGAGAAAGACGATGCCACATTTCAATGCGGTAATACTTGCGTTTGTTTTAAGTTGGCACGATGGAAGAAGATCATCCCCTTTTGAACCATGAGTGGGTAAGAGACTACAACTTTTAGGATATCTCTTTCACTGTTAATCTCAGAAGTTTGCTTATCTTCATCAGTCCTCGAAACAATGTTTTTAATGCTGATTTACAGTACTTTACAATACTGATGATGCATATTTTTTGAAGAAAATCTTGGTTGATTTGAAAGACCTTCTTACATCGATACTGGTGAAATATTTGAGAGTAAATCAAAATGTCAATCTTGAGCTTCTATTTCTCTGTCAAATTTTTTAAATATTTGTGGCAAAATTCATCAACTCTTTGAGTGAGAGTTACGGTCCTTTATTTTCTTCAAAAATTACTGTTCTTATTTCCTTCTAATACAGTCAACTCATTTCATTTGCGTGTATCCGCGTTAACAAAAACGAGATTGTATAACCGTGTTCCAACAATGTTCATGCTTTTCAAGATTAAAAAGTTAATTCTGGCTAATGACATCTTTTAAATTATGCCTTTATTGTGGTTCTAAAATGTCATCGAATTGCCCTGTAAAGCGTGCTTCTTCACATCGTATGCAGTTTCCTATCCAAGCAATCAGAAAGACGGTGTGAAATCATCAAATAACTTGATGATTAAACAAGGTTTTTAGTTTATAAACATCTTTTAAAAGCACTGTTCAAAACGGATAGACACCTGCAGCACTACAGTTTTCATACCACTTGTAAAGAACTTCACTGATATCAAATATTCTGTCCTGTTTGCTACGTTAAGCAGTTACCATAACAAGATATTCAATGCTGTCGAATTTCTTTCCAGCTCCAAACACTGTAACAGCAACAGTCTTACATATGTTAAAATGCGCCATTACATCTTTGCAACCTTGTTTAAAATTTTTATTTTAACACAACGATTTTTTCCGTCCAAATCTAAACGAGTTCTTTTCATCACTCCAGCAAGATTATACTTATGAGAAAGCTAACACTGTACGTAACAGAAGTCCGACAACTTAGCTCAAAATAGATCGTTACTTTCAATGTATAATTAATTGTATTTCTACTGCGTTGTAATGGGCTTAAACCAGTTTAAAACTTTCTCATTTGATTTTATTTTGAACTGCAAAATGTAAACTGCACAGATTCAGAAATCTCGCATGATTTCAAAATATTAACTGTAATAGATAAGAGCGATATGACGCTTCAAACTAAAGCTACAATGATCTTTGTTATCTATATTTGGCATACCATGCTGAAGATGACTCGTAATGAGAAAACAGGAAAGCTTACGATCTCATAAACGCTGATAGTATCAATTTACTAAAGTAGAAAAAAAGAAAATTGTGGAGCTAGTTATCGGTTTCCTATCCAAAGTATATTTTGTACAACTTCATGCGATCAAATGCATAGCAAAAAGTGATAACAATAAACATATCGAAAAACAACACTTTCTACATCATTTTTAACTAGGTTGGTAACTAACACTGGACAGAAAATAGTCTTGCCACTTACCAGCGCTATTGTGTCTGTGGTAATAGATCAGTTCTGGAATTGTATCAAACTTGTGTCGTGCAGTCACGTAATATTTTTCATCTGAATCCTGTTTAATATGGTAATGTTTGACCATCCCTTGAAAACTAAAAAGAAAATTGTAAATATAATGCTAGAAATGCATGTTAAAAGCAAGGATGAATTGCTAAGACATTAACTTATCAATCTAAAACTTTAAATAACAAAGGAAATCCTTCTACTATTGTATAAAAAACAAAATGAGTTGGGTTGCAATTGAAGGTGGATTCTCGAATCCAGTACAATAAACAAATGAGCAAAGGGTATTTTGTTGGAAAGTTAAACTCAATTAGTAAATTCTCGAAAAAAAGTGTTGCACTGAAAACGTGATAAGCACAATGTTATGAAAAAATAACAGTTGGGATTAAATAGCTTAGACTACCCCTACTATTTTTTATAAATTGAAGCAATAAATAGATTGTCAATTCAAAAGCGGAAGTGCTTGAATTGGGTAATAAGTAAAAGACTCTTAAGTTAAAAAACAGTGTAGTACTCACACTAAAGAAAGAGTATATGTTCCTGGATTTCGTGAGTTTCTCACTAAAAACGTTCCATCTTTTTCCTTCAGTTAAACGATAAAAGAAACAAGGTACAATTTTTGTTAAAAAAATGTTTCCAATTTCTTCAGTCTATTCATATACTAAAAAGTCTTAGAAGAGAACCTAACAACATCTTAAGCAGAAACATAGAAATGGGGGGGAGGGGGCGAAGGAACGAGACCACAGGAAAAACAAAAGGTGATGTGGGTGTAAAATATGAGGTTTCAGGGCATTAGCGAGAAAGTGGCTGAGGGTGGAGCACAATGGAAGTGGCTCATAAAATAAAAAACATGATAATAACATAGTAACATAATGATAAATAATGATAATAACATGATAATTGGAACATACAAACTAAATAACAGAAAGCGCAATAATGAAGATAACAGGTCTCATTTATCTGCTTAAATGTAAAAATATAACAAACAGATTTCCACTTTTCAAGAGTCCCAAAATTACATTTTCAACCTCGAGTTTATTTGCATTTTTCCTTTGCTTTTCTTTCTTTCCACACAGCAAAATCAGTCTGCTACACCAAATGTTCTCTTAGATGGTTCCATTAGTACTGCAATGCAGTTTGAAATGTCAACGAGTATAACGGAGACGTAAAGAGTAAGACTGCAACAGACGTCAATTGCATTGGCCAGGAAATAGAGAAAAAAATGGCATGGTTTGGTTAGGTACATCAAAGTAAAAACACCAAACTTTTCAGGCAAGCAGAACATTTGAAAGTGTAGCAGACTTACTTTTCAATGTGAAAAGGAAGAAAAGCAACGAAAAAACGCATATAAACTCGGGGTTGATAAGGGAATTTCGAAACTCTTAAGAGTGGCAATCTGTTTGTTGCATGTTTACATTTAAGCAGATAAATGAGACCTGTTATCTTCATTAAAAATGTTTACTGCATCTTCTCCAAAATCAGGAAAATAATGAACATCTGAACAGGTGTGACATTTGAAACACTAGGCAGTTGGGTATAAATCTTCTTAGACACACTTACAAATTCAGAAATAGGTCCACCTTTTTACAGAAAGAGCCATAGTTAGATTCTGTTCTGATATCTAATGGTAAGTCATTATAAACTACTACCCCATTGTAATAAAAAGACTTTTTAGTACTTTCTAGCACTAGAAAGTCTTTTTATTACATAGCGTCTTCCATCGATCGCAGTACTAGAAGTGTGCAATATTTCCGATAGTCCGTAACTGATTTTGCAAGTGGAAAACCTCTTATAAAATGCCCCACAAGCCATTGGCTGGCAAGAGAAAAGTTAATCAGTCGAGGAATAATTTATAGTTGCAACGAAATTCGCATGGGTAACGTTAGTCAAAATTTCGCTTATTGGTAATTTCGATCAGATTTTTCTTTTGTTTACATTCTAGATATCCATCAAGCGTAACAAAAAACACCACCAAATAACGAGAGGAAACTAAGAGTTTTTTACCTAAAGACTCTAAAAAATCAAAGAAAGAAACGAAAGAAATGGTCAAAGAGTTCAAAGGAGACGTTAAGGTAAGATTGCAATAAACGTCAATTGGGTAGTANCCACAAGCCATTGGCTGGCAAGAGAAAAGTTAATCAGTCGAGGAATAATTTATAGTTGCAACGAAATTCGCATGGGTAACGTTAGTCAAAATTTCGCTTATTGGTAATTTCGATCACATTTTTCTTTTGATTACATTCTAGATATCCATCAAGCGTAACAAAAAACACCACCAAATAACGAGAGGAAACTAAGAGTTTTTTACCTAAAGACTCTAAAAAATCAAAGAAAGAAACGAAAGAAATGGTCAAAGAGTTCAAAGGAGACGTTAAGGTAAGATTGCAATAAACGTCAATTGGAATGGCCAGAAAATAGTGGGAAAAAATGACATGGTTTGTGGTTAATTATCCATAAATTGATTAAATTATAAGCAGCTGTGTATTGCGATAGCCGTGTTGGACATATGAAATAAAGAGGTGAAAAACAAAGAGGTTAAGACCAACATGTACTTGTAAATATGGGTTTAAAGACTATACAATATATAATAAGCATAAAGTAAAAAATGACATGTACAATCAACTATACAATGTAAATAATGAGAGACAAAATGACATATACCATCAAAAGGAGGTAAAAAGGAGAAAAAGAAATTAATTATACATTAATTATAAATGTTTATTTAATTATACACAAAAGCCTATGTCAAAATAAAGATGTTTAATGAGCCATTGAGGATATAACATACATCTGATTGAAGAAGGGTGTCACACTCCTGTTTGGTCAAATCACCAAGAAACCACCTTTAACGAAAAACGCAAGAAATCTCAGTAAAATGTGCAAAAAATCAAATGCAGTGTTATTCTTAAACAGTAAATACAAAAGGGTAGTGATTTAAATGGGCAGAGGCATCAATGACAAGACGATACCATTACTGCTTATATACTGTTGTCTTTTGGGTGTGTTTCTTTCCTTAAGTTTATACCCATAACTGAAAGAATAAAAACAAAATGCCTTCCAATACTAAGAACAAACAAATTAATCACTGGATCGTCAATAACGTGAAAGTGGTATTTTTAGTATCTTTATATCGATGCTCTATCTCTTTGCTACAGCTAGGGTTACACATTATCTTTCCTCTTTACTACGTGGGATATGTAGCATCGCTAGCTTTTATTATGATCATGAAAATAACAATGGTATCATCCACTATTAATTTCCATTGGTGCTCCACCTCCTCGGTCATGCCTCTCCACAGAGACCTGTCCCTAGCTATCTTCACCATCTCTATTTCATTTTTCCCGGTCCAGGATAATATGCTTTTCATGAATTATATCCGTCTACGTCCTCTGCCTTTCCTTCCATATATCCTGCCTGCAAGAGCCAAGTCCTCCAGTCCTTCCTTTCCGATCAAATGTCCTGGTAAGGACAACTGCCTTCTTCTGATGATTGTTGTAAGGTTCTTGCTGTGACCTGCTCGTCTCAAAACTTCGTCGTTGGTTACGTGGTGTGTCCAAGAAACTCCCAACACTCCTCGTAAAAACCAAACCTCGGCAGCATTTATCCGATATTTCATTTCTTGGTTTACTGTCCAGCTTTCACATCCATATGTCAAAACAGGGAAAATGTAGCAGTTGAGTACCTTCAACTTTGTGTCCATTGAGATAGTTCGACTCTTCAGAATACTAGACTTGAGTTCAAAAGCCTCCTTTGCAATCGATATCCTTCTTTTTAGTTCAACGTCACTTCTACCATCCAAGCTTAACATACTTCCAAGGTAGTTGAATCCGTTCACCTGCTGTATCTGCTCACCGTCGACATTCAAGTCACACTTAAACTGTTCTTTCTTTTTGCTGACTGTCATGTAGAACGTTTTCCTTCGATTGATAAGGAGGGGACTGATTATAATCAGTCCCCTCCTTGCGCTTTCTTCACACACAAAATTAAGGATTTCTTGAAGCTTTTTGCAGAGTCAGCGATAAGTGTGGTGTCACCAGCGTATCTGATGCTGCTCACATTTTGTCCTCCTACAACAAAACCTCTCTTCTCATCAATGCTTCTCGTGATATGCTCACTACATCAATTGAATAGGTATGGTCATAGAACACAACACAACCTTGTCGTACTACCCTTCAAAAATTTAGTCTATATATACTTGTTCGCAGAAATACTTTTTCTAGTGGATTATGTAGTAAATCAAGCACTGTTGAAATTTGGTTCTATCTTCCTTTGGAAGTGTTTGCCTTTAAAAAACACGTTTCTATCCTCTGCTACCAACAGGCAAACTGAAAACTAAAAACCAACTTGCTTTACAATGTAAAATGACCCCTGCTATTTGTCAATTAATATATACCATTTCTCTAACATAAATTATCGTTGTTTTAATTGTTTCAAGTTGCAGAAAACAAACAGCAAACGGTGTGAGTTTGAGAATTTCTCGATACGGAAAAATAAGTATATTTAAGACTGAGTTACTAGCATTTCTTTCATGATTTTCTTTTTAGTGTTGTTGTTGTTATTTAATGTCACTAAGTTCATTTAAAATTTTTTATCCAAAATGCAATACGAAAAGGAATTACCTATATCACGGCCAGCAATTCTTTCCACATTGCTATCTTTGTATTGACAGGTGTTATCACAACAGGATAACAGTAATCGGACAAAATCAGTTAAGTTTGGAACAAAAAATCAGAAATACATCTGGGATACATTTAATAATTCATTCTCTTATTACCTCGTTCGTATTTGTTTAACGTTTCTGGAAGAGGGATATTATAAAGTAAAGGAAAATACAAAATGCTCGCCTCTAAGGTTTTTTCGTGTGTTGTTTTTTTGGGGGGTGGTGGTATTGAGGACAACGGAAGCAATTTAGGTTACCGAGAACAGAAGTACAAAAGGGCTTTTTACAAATTTTATGCTGCTGTGTGATTGAAACACTACCGCGAAAGAGCAAGTGCTTTTTAAGAGCAAACAAAAACTCACTTTTCCCCAGGAAAATCAATAATTATGGTTTGGCAAAGCTTTTTGAGGTATCAACCTCCCCTGTACCTGCTGATATGGTAGCAAGAAGACAGGAGCTGCTCCAGACCAGCAAATACTGTACCGCGTAATGTGGTGCTTGTTTCATCTTTATTAAAACAAAAACTCGAGTGTGGGTAATTTTCCCATTTCAGACGCATACTATTTAAGTGAATTTTCTATTAATGATGATGTAGTAAGACACAATAAAATACAATAGTCAGTACTCAATTCGCTCCTGTCCAGATATGGAAATACTGTATCACGTAATGTGGTGCTTATCTTTTAAAAAAATTAAAAATCGAAAGTGGCTTATTTTTCCATTTCGAACACATACTATTTAAGGAAACGTTCCATCTCTGATGTAGTAAGATAAAGTAAAATACAATACCCAGTACTTACTCGTTGCTTTCCAGACCTACTAATATCCGAAGAAAATTGGCTGGTATGTATCCTTGGTTTCTGACAAAAAAAAATATTACTAATGAGCTCCCAAGTTTTAACACTGGATTTATCAACTCTGGTTTAAAAACTATTTAGAATAATTTTTTCTGTCTCCTTCAGTCTTTAACCTTATGTCTCACAACTATAGTTTACTTTATTATTTCGTTTGAGAGTCAATATGTGCTCTTAGTGTGTGTACTTAGATTTAGCAACAATAGTTTGATTACTCCATATTTCTCATCTTTGTTCGAAAACGTCAACTTACGTGCTTTGGTGTGTGCGCCTATGTCTGCATATTAAAGTTTGATTACTCTACTTTACAAACTCTGTTGGAGAGCGTATATATGTGCTCTTTAGTCTATCCACTTATGTTTGGCCATTGTAGTTTAATAATCATATTTTCCCATTTTCGTTCGAAAATTCATAATTCGACTTTTGTCTGTGTGTTAAGACTTAATGTTCCTCCTTTCACTTTGTCTATTAAGTACGTTTGGTCAATCATGATTAAAAACTGTTCTGAATTTTCAAATTCATTGCATTTGTCCTTTATCTTTCGGCTGCTTTGCCCTTTTAAACAAAAGAAGTGAACTAATTGCCAAATGTTGCCACATGAACAAATTCCTCCTCGCTAACTACAAATCAAAAGACTAACAAACGAAAACAGTGTTAACAACCTATTATGTCCTCTTGTTCTATTTTTACCTATTGTAGTTCTGAATGACCTGTAAAATATATACATGTGGTTTTTGTAACGTTTTTTAACAAGTATAGATGAAGAGTGTCAGACACCAAACTTTAAGTTCTTTTCAAAAGTTTTGAGTTTTCTCTTTTACCTTATATATATATTTACATATTAATATAAATCAATGTGCACATGAGTAAGTAAAATGACAAACTAGAATATATAGCATACAATTGATACCACTATTATCAATAAAGTTTTAAGACAAGTTTGATATGATATGTTATATACAGCATTAACAGTGAGTGATAAATCGCCTTACCCATCTGCATCTTCTGCCAGCCACCAATGCATTTCAGACTTTTCTAAGATTTTGTAAGAATGGTCCTATGATAAAAATAGTAAACTTCCAATCTTGAAAAAAAACACCCAACAAATGTACTAAACTAAAAACTAAGTCAAAGTTAATGAGTCGTATTCTCAACGCTAATTTCTATTATTTATTTCCCCTTCTTTTCTTTTCGACTGCTCTTTTTCTTTTTCTTCTTCTTCTCCTTCCTAATCAGCATGATCATAATCTTCACTATCAACTGACTATAAAAGTCTAGCAGCACAGCTTTCCAGTTTCTGCCAGCCTGTACTATCTGCTCATGTTTGCCTGAGGAATCCACTTCACTTCTTTTTCAACACGTCTTTCAATTTTCTGCATTTCTTTTCATACTCCGCTGACTGACAACTCAGATACCTATTCCACCTTTGTACGTACAATGAAAACCTAAATCAATTGCTGATATTATGGGGCCTCTCGAAAGGACAATTGCAAAGAAAACATGCCCCCCACCCCCATTTTACGTTCTAGCTACGATGCGTCACTTAAGTTCATAGGATTGACTCATTATGTGTGTCGATTATTTATGCCCAATGCTCTACTAAAACAAAATGCAGTACGAAGAAATATGTGGATTTCTTACCTTTCGTAGGGATAAATCTCCCGGAAGGCTGGCATCAAAGTCACACATAGCAATATATTCTTCAAAGGCATTCGAATTTTTTTTCTTATTACAATTTTCCTACAAGCATTAAAAGTTAATAGTGGATAAAAAGAAGGCAACGACTACTTACTAGACAATAAACTAAGTACATGCAGCGAGGCACCCCATACTGTAAAACTATTCCTTTTCTACTTCCGGAGTAAAAAAACAAATGTCACCTGTTCGTGCTTCATTGTTATATTGTTTACACCACACTTTAAATTATACTGCAAATGTCTCCCCAACTCCTAAAGGCCTGCCGCTACATTGTAGCTATTGCAATAGGCTTCACTTAACAAAACACAATATTTTGAGCAACACAAAAAATGTTAAATATTTACTTGACTTGATTTTTATGAACTGGTCGACTTTTTACAGACTTTCGGAGAATAATGAATCACAGAGGAAAATTCCTAACACTACAGGGCCCTTGCAATAATCCAGCTTCTTAGTCAGTCAAGCTACAGTCAATGCCATCATATGTGAACAGTAGTGTTTTAGTGTTCTCTTATGATTCTGTCTTTTGTCAATCCTACCATAGTCCTGCTTTTATGATGTAAACTATCTCTTTATTCAATTCAATTATTAAAAGCATGGTTAAGTATATTTTTTTACATTTTAAAGAGTGAAACTTGCAACATTACATCCGGGATTACAGTTTTGCAAAAGGTCCAACAACACTACAAAAGAACAGACCTTTGTAGCGTTTAGTATACTAAAACGCCTGCCAAGTAAACCGGAGATCCCTGGTTCAAATCCATGCATTCCCTTGCTTATTTTTCTAAACATATTTCTGTCTTATCAGAAATACTATAAGAAGAAGCACTAGATTTCAAAAAATTTGAAAGTTACACTGCAGTATTTACCAAATATTGTAGCTGCGTGCGAACAGAGTACAGTGAGGAGGTCACTAATGACAAAGGTGGAAGGGAAAAGAAGTAGAGGAAGGCAGAGGCTCCGCTGGAAGGATGTGGTCGAAAAAGATATGAAGAGCGTTGGGGCAAAAAATGGAATGTGGCAAGATAGGGGAGAGTGGAGAAGGGCGTGTCGAGCGGCTGACCCGACATAACGTTGGACCAAGACGGAAAAGAGAAGAAGTAGCTACGTGCCGGTGTTTTGATCTCTGAGTGCTTTTCTCTTTATTCTGTAGTTATTATTTTAAGTGCTAACATTTTTATAATATGATTGCTCCAAACCAACAGAAATCTTCTACCTCCCTAAAAAGTATTACTGTGCACATTACCACTCACTTAGTTTTATTCTGCACTTCATTTAGAATAATTACTACACAACACTTTGTACGCATATTTCATTTAGTCTATTTACTCTATTCGATGTACCACTTTTTACACCAGTGGCTGAAGATAACTTACGGAAGTTGGTCGAAAATTAAGGCAAAGTAACTAATAATATAACTTATGGTGTTTACTTTTTTAGTAATTATGGCCTTATGGGTTTGTGTTTATTGGTCCTATTTCGAAGTTCTCTAGATTAAAATTCCAAAAATGCTAGGACATCGATTCGAAGTCTGTTTTAGAGACCATTTAATCCAATATCGTGGGTCAGAATTTCCATCTTTTGCATTTTGATTTTTTCTTTTTCTGGAAACAATTTCAATATTGAAAGGGGGGTTCAACAAATTGTGACTTCTATTGCCCGACAAAGGATTAAGCACGCTACAGACCTTGACGGACGCAAGGGCGGTCGGTCATTGCATTTGAACGGATTTAGGAAGAGAAGAGATAATAGACAATAAAACAAGGGATATATATATACCCAATCTGCAGACAGTACCGTTTCGCCATTTGTGGGCTCATCAGTACAGCACAGAGCTTCTGAGACATAACTCTCTGGCCATGTTGCCGGAGCAAACATAGCCTAAAGAGTTACTGTGAGATCCTATCAGAGTGCTCAAACTACGCAAGCGCAGTGAACTCCGCATTACATTATATATATATATAAATATATATATATATATATATATATATATATATATATATTTGTCTAAACGAAAAAAAGAAAGCTTTTTGATCAAGAAAGCAACAGGCCAGAGAGGGAGCTACATGGTGAGAAAGTCATTGGATTGGTGGATTCGAAGGAATTAAATTCGTCTGACGAGAAAAGTAAATAGGGCTTAAATCTTTTACTTTTTCTTCAGAGTTATTCATTTTTTATTTGTATTTTACTTGGATTGTTAAGCAAATCGTTTCTAATAGATGTTTGCAGATAATACTTTTCTTTACTTCGTTATTAATGCTTTTGTACGTATCAAAAATGTGAAAAAAGGTTCTTTAATACCTAATGCCATCGCACGCATGTGTAGCCTAATGGATGCAAATTGCCACACACGGCCATATTTAATGTTACAAGGTCTGTGAAGTCAAAGAATTCGTAATCATGTGATGAAATATAATTAATCAATACTTTGTAGACCTTTAAAGACCAACGTTGTAAAGCATTGTGTCAAATTATTTAAATTTCCTGTCTCAACACATGGTATTTACTAAAGCAAAGAAAACTTCATTTCCTTATTGTTCTGTTAACTTTTACTCTCTCTCTCTCTCTCTCTCTCTCTCTCTCTCTCTCTCTCTCTCTCTCTCTCTCTCTCTCTCTCTCTCTCTCTCTCTCT
>RDPX01000193.1:869134-896803 GCA_003991215.1 Morbakka virulenta | reverse complement strand
ATCATATCTATATATATATATATATATATATATATATATATATATATATATATATATATATATATATATATATATATATATCACTCATCTCTCTATGTGACAAAAAGGAACAAAACATGGTTATTGTAATCTTATCCATTTATCCATTCATTGTTGATGTTGATGAAGCTTTTTGGTATTGTGCTAAAACATCTGCTTTAAATACTTTTTATTTTCTAAGATTGTGTAGAGCACCACCTAAGGAGGGCAGCATTGGGAACAACCCTGATGAGCCTTTCCTTTTTTCTCCAGTTATGAAAAATATTATAGGTCAAAGTTGTGGTTATATCAATGTTATCAGGACTTGAACAAAGACATCCAAACAAGTGCTCATATGCCTCCTATCTGTTTTGTTCAAAAACATAAATCCACAAAACCTGGCAAATGGTTTTAACATTTGTCTGAAAAACACTATTGTATAAATGCATGCCTGGCCTTATGTCAGCTGAGGCCATGGAAAGCTTGATAGGCCTCCAGTGTGAATTCGGATCACCATGTACAGTTAGAAGAGTTACATCAACATTTAACAGTGAACAGAATCAACACAGAGATGAGAAAGGGTATGTCATAATAGTCTGGGCATTACAACCAACTCAACAATGAAGTGTGGTAAAAAAATTCAACCATGTAGTAAAAACACAAATAATCTATGCATTTCTATTTTTTTGCAGTGTGGTATATATATATATATCACATATTTCTGACAAAAGTGTGGTTGGTGTGGTAGTCTTGTATCTGCAGTTGCTTTAAAGTACAACAACAACACAAAGTGTCAGTTCACTGCCTGTAATGTTGAGCTGTGGCCTGGGGGTAAGATACATTTGCTCTCATCATTGTAGAAGCACCACATAGCTTACCTGCTAAGGTAATCATACACTAAAACATGGAGTAATAATACACTGGTTATAAAGCTCAAGATAAGCACTGATAGCTTTAGAAAGTTTGTGAAGTATATTTGTGAGTTAACATGAAAATATTTCAGATATTTAATTTTTAAAATTCTCATGCAAAACGTCAAATATACCATTATCTCAATAGCCACCTGGTAGTGCTTGAAGAATTAACACAAACTTTTTAGTTGTGATGCAATAAATAATTTCAAGACCCACCAAAGATTTCCATGGATTCTGGAATTGAGCAATACAAATTTATCAACTGCACCACTAAAAGGCCTAATATGAAACCAAACTTTGGTCAATATGATGAAATACATGAATATTTGCACCCAAGAGTCAAAGTGCTGGGCATGTACACTTTAAATGCATGTTTTCTGATTGGAAAGCAGCACAGGCTGATGAAAAGCACTTAAGATCCAGAGAAGAAAATTGTAGCTTTCTATAATCACATGAAAGAGGAAACCAAGTACCATCAATTTAAATGCACTTCTGAACAAATAGCAGTGTGTGATCAGATAGCAACTGGTACAATTTTCAATGGATTTAAAAAAGCAGCTTTAAAGAAATCCTGATTCTGCAAATCACTAGACAAGAGGGGATGAAGATGGAGTGAGGAAAAAGATGCAGATAAAATATTTGCCAATATCATAAACATGCTTGGAAAATGATTGTTTGCCAAAATCAAGGCTAGTGAAAGAGAAAAGGAAACAACCATGAAAAAATGATTTGTTACAACTGTAGCAATTCCATTAAAGAGGCCACAACAAAGTATAAAGGAAAGTGTGAAACTGTACAACGTTGGCTTACTATCAAATAGGATGCAAATAAGATATAAATAAGATTTGAAGCAACAAAATATGCAACAAAAAATAGCAATGTCAAGGAAAAGTACTGCATCCATTTTCTCAGAATAATAGCTGCCAACTCTGTCACATCAAAATTAGCATTAGTGATAACCAATACTGGTAAATGTGTCAACATATATAAAACATTGCAAACAAAAAAATCTTATCTCCTGTCTTATATGATGCCATGGAAAATAAAAATTAAGCAATATAGATCTATACCCAATCCTGTTTATGGTCAAGCAAGATATGCTCAATCTAGCTATATAAGGCTTGAGGGATATTTTCTTTTTGACTCTAGCCAGCCTGTCCTTGGTGGTAAAGCATTAAAATAACTTGGTATATTATCGTTTTATCCTGAACCAGATTACAAGATTGTCCAAGGCAGTTTCTTTAGAGTTTTAATGGATTAGGAAAGTTGCAAAGTCACCTTTTAAAATTAAATGTTAAGTGGAGCACCAAATGCTCCCCCAAGACCAACCCTCTATTATCTGAAAGAGCATGTTCAAATGGTTCTTGATGAAATAAAAGAGCAAAATATCACTGAAAATCACCCTCCAAATGAGCCTCAATGCTTTGGGGGATTTTTTATGTCTCTTAACATCATATTTCCCAGTAAACAGGCTCAGGCAATTCCCTTCAAAGGGACTTTGTTGTTAGAATGAGAAATTGAATTTGATTTCCATGACATAATGAGTATTTTGAATATATTTCAATGTATTAACATCATCATCAGCAAAATATTTTTAATAATATTATTTATTCCTACAAATAAAAAGAAAACAATCATGTATAAGCAATATCAATTCAGAAAATACAGTTTATAGATTGCGATCAATAAAATTGATTACAACATTATTGTAAGCTTTCGGCTTTTGAACTCTTCCTTAACGTTGATCTTAGGACGTATGAGTTCTTGCCAAATAGCTTCCAAATGTGGGGCTCCTGTGAATCCCATTTTAACATTACGAAAATTGAAGACCGTGTTGCCGTCCTTGAAGCCAAAAATCGATCATAAAATGAGAAGTGGAGTTGTTTATCGCATAACATGTCCACAATGTGAATCGTGCTATGTTGGTTGGACTTCTGACCACATGTATACTCGTCTTCTCCATCACAAGAAACCATCACAACCAGTCGGTAAACACCTCAGATCGTGTGGAGCGTTGAAAGAGTTTACGGTGAAAGATATGGAAATTTTGGCTGCAACCACCAGGAGCGAACAATATGGTTTAACTTTGGNTCACATGTCCAAACCATCTAAGTCTTGCCTCTCTTTGTTTCAATCCTAATCTTCTAGCATGTGCTGTTTCCCGGATGTACTCATTTTGGATTTTGTCCAGGCATGTGACCCCAAGCGACCACCTCAGCATTCTCAACTAAGCTTCCTGTTTCTTTGTTGTTGCTACCGTGTTTCAGTGGAAAACAATAAAATGATGAAAAGGAAAAAAACAATGTGACAAGTGAGAAAATAAAAAACTGTTTGATAAAAGATTATCTTACTATCACGAATGTTATGAATCCAATCATCTCTTTCTTCATCACTTCCTGCAATGACATAAAGTGTCCATTCATACTGAACCTAAATATTTTGATGAAAAACGAAAAAAGTACACTTTCAAACAACTATCCTTAACTGCAGAATACCAATCGGCATGATACTTGTACCTTGGAACAAAGATGCAAAAACTCATACATCCTAAGATCAACGTTAAGGAAGAGTTCAAAAGCCGAAAGCTTACAATAATGTTGTAATCAATTTTATTGGTCGCAATCTATAAACTGTATTTTCTGAATTGATATTGCTTATACATGATTGTTTTCTTTTTATTCGTAGGAATAAATAATATTATTAAAAATATTTTGCTGATGATGATGTTAATACATTGAAATATATTCAAAATACTCATTATGTCATGGAAATCAAATTCATTTTACTGTTGACAGTAATGTTACTTCCGTTTCGCCTGCTGGTGAATGAGAAATTTCTCAACAAACACTTGTTTTTTCTTTTGTAAACTTTCAGAGTCCTTTTGCCCACTCAGGAATCAAACGTCAAACCTCTGGGCTAGAGCACAACTGCACTAACCACTGAGCCACAGTTCCTCCAAAGAAGCCTCAATCCTTGGTATCAAATTGTGTGCCACCACATAAGGCAGATGGCTACTCATGATACTTTGGATACTTGGAATGTAAATAAAGGTATTATGTCAACAAATGTCACCCTCCAAAACTGTGATGACTTAACCAACTGTAAATGGTTCTCTGAGATGTACTTCAAATCAGAATTTTAACAGCATATCGCAGAACTTTATGATCATGACAAGCTGTATGGATAGAACCCATTTACAATGCACATATAGTCTCCTCAAAGTAAACTCAATATGGCTTTATGACAAAAATATGCACATCCTAATAAAAAACATTATCTGCTTTAATGCCTGATTATTAATTACAATGACAAGATTGTTATTGACAGAAGTGAAAAAATCAATTTTCAACACCAAGATATTCGTTTCATGGTTGTGTACAAAAAAAAACCTCAAAAAAATTGAGTTCATTGTTGCTGGGCAAAAATATATCAAACTCATCCTTAAGGAGAACTATAAAAACATATGGTAGAAAACATGAAAAATCTTCTAGATATGCTACATATCACTTCTTAAATAAATCATATAGGCTTTCCTGAGATAACCCTGAAAACAAAAGAAGTCAATTGAAACATTGTTTAAAAATATAACTTAATTCTTAATAGTTTCCTGATGGCTTGATCAGAGGCATCTCAATGTGAGACTTAAGAGAATATAACATTATTCTTCTATGATTTTGTTACACAACACAATACTCATGGCAGTGATAACTATGAAATCACACTTTTATTATGAGAGGAAAATGATGATTCAACTGGGCTCTGTGGACCCACTACACAAAGATTACCAAATTAAAGATACCATCATTCCTATTAGCTACTGGTGTTTTTACCTTTTGTAAGTGACCCTGACTTATTCCCGCATTCCTGCATCAACATAGTCACACTTGTTTTCATATACATTTTAAAAAACTTTAAAAAACACCCTTTGTTACAGATATTACTGGTGACAAGTGCCTCAGTTATGACCAGTCATATATTGCCCAGAAAATAATATGCTAAGAAATATAGTAATATGTTTCATGTTTCTTATATTTTCTATGCTAGTGTACAAACACAGACATATCAGGGTACATAAGCATTCACATAATAAAACACATCATATTGACAATGCTTTAGCCATAGGAAGCCATGTGAATGCTGGTGTAATCCTACTCACATGAATATAACAGAAGTACCATTGTGGAAAAAACATTCTTTAAACTGAAGTGACCAGAGAAAGCTGCCATACCCTAGTGGTTGTAAATGAATAGCTCTCAGCTACAAAAAGTAAATGACACAGAACAAACAATTAGTAAGTACAAAAGTCAAGTTTTAAAAATACAATAATAACAGTTAACAGTATTACTTACCTGAAATCCATACTTCTTATTTAATGCATCATCATCAATGGCTTCTACAACTTTAACAGTGGAAAGATCTACTTTTCCTTTCAGCTTTCCACGTTTCTAAAAATGGGAAAACAAAAATACATGTTTCAAATATCAAAAAATAATAATAATAGTCCTGGTTGAATTAGTTTTCATTAACAATGTAATGCTTAATGTTTGAGCTTTATGGCATCTTAATTTTGGCTGATGACTTACTTCCTTGTGTCCTTAGTCCACTCCAGTTTTTAACTATGGTTGAAACAAGTCAATTAGTGTCAAACTTAAGTACTGTTTTGTTTCAACATTAAATATGATCCTCCTCTCTGAGTATGCATGGTAAACCCCATATGCAAAATTTTATATATATTAAACAACAATAAAAAATGTGACTTACAAGAATAAAAAATTTGTTTTAAACAACTTGTTTACAAAAAACACTCATAAATAAAATACAAAAAACCCCAAAAGCAAACAAAAAAGCCTCTTGAAAATTCTGAAATTTATGGACTAGTTACAAGAGGAAGCCATAAATGTAATAGGTTTATCATGTCTTGAGTCATAAGCTTTTTCTGAGCTACATTTCAAGAGATACTTCTCCCATCATCAGGCTACTGAAAAGACTAGGTATGGCTGTTTTTATACCTTGGTAGTGTGGACCTCCTTGTAGACAGGGATTTGGTTGTTTCATGGAATTGTTGTAGAGGAAGCATTTGTTTCAACAATGACAGCTACACTCAAACTAATGGTGTGCCCATGGGACTTCCTATATCCTTATTGATTGCTGACATATTCAAGCAGTAATTTTAAGCCACAGCGCTATCAACAGCAGAACAAGGACCAACTGCTTGGGAAAGGTACATTGGAGAATGTCTTTGCAATCATCAAAAAGGATCACCTACAAGGCTTCTTTGAACATATCAACAGCCTACACCTAAACATCATATTCACCATGGAGAAAGAAGAAGGAGCAGAAGTACTCTTGCTGGTTGTTTTAGTAAAGAGGCAAGAAGATTGCAGCATTTCTGTTACCATCTACAAACCAAACCACACCAACCAGTACCTCAATAATACATCACACCATACAGTCTCAGCTCATAACAGTGTCATCACTGCTCTGTTTGGAAGACCAAGAAGAATTATTTCCAACCCACATGACCTTAGAAAAAAGAAAGACACCTTCAGAAGATTCTCTTATCCAATGGATACCATGCTAATGATGTCCAGAGAGCCTGGGCATAATCATGAAGATAAAGAAGCTCTGAAACGTATACATCTACCTTATGTGAAGAAAACCAGAGAGCACCTAAGATGAACCCTCTGACAACACAACATTCAATGCTCCTTCTTCATTTCATCCACCCTTCTACTAGTTTACCACTGCAGTGCAGGAGCATAGAGAATTTTATTAATCATTCTTCCTTGAGGATTCTGTGACTTAAAGGTAAATGTGAAAGACATTTTTCCAAACATGCCATTCTTTAAATAAATTTAATGCACTATCCAAGTTTACCTCTTGTGCTGGCTTCAAACTATACTCTATTTCAATGGTTAATGTTACAAATTAATCATCAATACTCTTCTTCACATTTTGGAATACAATGTAACAATATTATGGGAGAGATTTATTACATATTTGTATTGGTTCTTTTTTATTATTGTGCAGTTCTGGATGCATCCTCCATGATGGTGGGCTTCCCTCAAGATGTCTGGCTAGCTGCATGCATGGCATATCTTCTAATAGATTTCCAGGTGGCTCTATTCATGGGGTCCTTTGAACCATGGCCCCAGCCAGAGATGTCATCCTTCAGAACATCATGTCATGTCTTTCTTGGTTGCCCAGGTCACCGACATCCATCCACAGATAAGTCTACTGCCTGCTTGATTGTGCCACCAGATTGCTGGACATGGCCATTCCAACATTGGCACCTTTCCCTTATAGTGTGCATTATGTTGGCTTATCCTTGCTTGGACAGCAATTGGCTTGAAGGGGTTGGCTGCACCAGGTCATGTCTGATACCACAGATTCACCTAATCATTGCCCTATTATTACACGGCATGCAAAATAAGTCACTCTTAGTCATGGGCCATGTTTAGTATAAGTATATATATATATAAAGTAAAGAAAAGTTTATGTTATGCTAGTTTGCAGCAATCTTGATAACCTATAATAGTAATATTAGGTATGAGTGGAAACCTAAAGACAACACAACAAGAAATTAGACTGAGTGGTGCACAATTACATGATGTACATGCAACAACTGTTTGACTAGGTGTGGTAAAAGACAGGGCAAGTGAAACACAAACAGAACTACAAATGACATATACCATTAGTGGGCTATAAGATTATGTTTTCCTTTTCATGGGTCTAAGGGTCATAATTATATCAGAGGGTGCACATAATAAAATTTTACAAGTTAAAAAATGCAGTGAATACAAAATCAAAAGTTGAATGCACTCTGAGATATATGTAATTAAAACTGAAAGATATCACAAGTACGTTCTTTCAGGCAAATAATGTAGAATTCAACATAAGTCCAATAAAAGCACACTATAAAATACTAAACTATAACCATTTATTATTGTTATAAATTGGATGCAGAAGTAGGCCTGAACTAAAGCTTTATCAAACACAAAACCAGCATAAAAAATACATATAAATCAAGTACTGTAAAGTCAATTAAATAAAAAAAAACATTTTCATGACATTCTCTCTCAGCTAGAAGTTCCTTAGCTTTGTTAAATTTAGTCAAACTCACATCTTTGAGGCTTTCATTTGGTACGTGTTGATCGCCGTAAAACATTTTCCATTTGTGATGGTTGCTCAGATGTTACTTCTGTGGTATATTGGTTTTGGATGTCTATGGCTTCTTCAGTTGTGCTCTCCATTACATTTTGTTCAGGATCATTTGATCTCTCAAGACACTCACGCTTACAGTTGTTCCTATATCTAAGTTTTCAATTTATCTGTTCAAGTGAGCTTCTTCTATATATTCCTTGGACAAGTTGCAAGTCAGAAAGTGATACTGTGGACTTTCCACCATCTTTGTGGCAAACATGGGCATATGTTGGGCTGAAATGAGTGAGCTTAATCTCTTCCACTAAATTGTCATTTTTGCTGGAACTTACAAATTTGCAGAGGTAAACAGTACCTGGAGATAACCAACAAGGAAGTGAGGTGCCATTACTGGATTTTTGCTGGAAGTTGAAGAACTGCTCGTGTGGAATTATGTTGGTAGCAGTTGACAGCAAAGAACGGATTGAATGTAGAACATCTTGTAATACCTTCTCCCATTGAGTGATAGGTAACTGGTTGGATACTAAGGCCAACTGAACTGCTCTCCAAATGATACCATGTTATCATTCCACTTGGCCATTTCCAATAGGATGGTATGGTGTACTGTGGCTGGTTGCTACCCCTCTGCTGGTAAGGCAGCTGCAAAGATCTTTGGACATGAAGGATTTTCCCCTGTCAGAATGTATGTAGTCTAGTCAGTCTAAACACTTGATGATGGTAGATGTAGACATGTCTGGCATGGTATTGTGAAAGAGAATAGCGAGTACTCATCAATAACCATCAGCAAATACTTGCTACATGTGGTGGATGGTAAGGGCCCTTTAAAATCCATACTCAATATATCATTGACTTGGTTGCTTTTTTATAAGAGAACCACCAGAGCATTTACAGAATTGTGGTTTCAGTTCAGCACAAGTCTTATAGTTTGCACAGGTGCGTTTGACATCCTCTGTTGAGAATGGTAAATTCTTTATTTTGACAAAATGTAACAAAAGGTAACACCAGGATGACAAAATTGAGTATGAATGTCATCTAGATTACTGGAGATAGTGAGACAGTGAGTACATATAAAGCAGTCTGCAACAACATTGCTTTTCCCTTCATGTTATTTGATAGTGTAAGAAAACTCAGCAAGCTCCATTTGCGAAGTTTGGATTTTACTGTTCTTAATCTTAGTACGCTTTCAATTGTCAAACATATATGAAAGAGAGTGTTGGTCAGCTATCAAGGTAAATGATTTTCATGATAGTAAATGGCTCCACTTTTGGTCAGCTTACACTATGGACAGTGCTTCCTTTTCAAGAGCTGGGTACCGTCATTTGCTCTTTGATAATGTTTTTGGCATTAATGCTGCTGCCCAACCATTTTGGTTCAGTGAAGCAGATATCACTAGATTGGAAGCATCACACTCTACCACAAAAGATTCTCATCATCTGTGAGTGCTAAAACAACTTCTTCAAGCTCCATTTTGATGGTTTGAAAGGAATCAAGTGCAAGATCACTCAGTGGGAAGGCTTCAGCTTCAGCTAATGGTTGAATTTTGTCTGTAAACTGTGCTATCCATTTGGCATAATACAAAAACATTCCCAGAGTAATTCCCAGGAAATCTAATAATGGCTGTAATCATTTAGGATCTAGTTTGATACTGTTATAGCTGATATGGTACCCAAGGATGTCAATTACCGAGGAAGAGTGTACAGTTTTATAGTTATTCAAAGTTATGTTTCTTTTGGCAATCATTTCATGAAAAGTTGTGTTATTTCTCTGAAGGTCAGCTTCATCTACTCCTCCAATGGTTACATTATCAAGGTAAGGGAAGGTATCATTTAAACCTTCTTCTTTGACTAAATCATCCATTGTCCTTTAAAAACAGGGGATGCCATTGGTTATGCCGAATGGGATGATGACAAATTCATTTAAATCACAGAGGCATTTGAATGCTGTATACTTCCTTTCAGGTTCTTGTAATGGGATCTGGTGGTAGCTGTTCCTAAGACCATATGTAGAGAAATACTTGTACTTAGGAAGTTTGTTGACCATTTCATCTATACAAGGTAGTTAATAAGCATTGAGTTTGATGTACAAATTGATTGTTTGTGAATAGTCTATACATAATCTCTTGCAATGTCTGTTGTCAACTAAGACTTGAGCTCTCCAGCAAGAATCACTTCTCTGAATTTTTCAAGCTTTAAGGAGAGCTTGAAGCTCCTGTTCAATGAAAGCTTGATCATCTTTATTGAACGATCTTGACTTTGTTGTAATCAGTTTGATATCTTCTGGAAGACTGTTGAAGATTGAAGGTGGTTTAACATCAGCAAGTTTGGCAAAGGTACTTGTCAATTCAGACATTGCAGATATGTTACTTTTGGGCAGTGGTGACACAAGTAAGTCAAGATTCGGACCACCAAACTGGAACGTTAAGTTTTAATGTTGTTTCTGGAAATCATACCCCAAAATCATATCACTACATAGATTTTGGAGAATGTCTACTTTAACGTTCTCATAAGTCTGTTCATTCAAAGAAAGTGTTAACTGACAACTCCCAATAACTGTAGATTCCATTGAAGTTAGTGTAAGAGAAACCATTTTGTTGGATGGCGATTGTGGAATTTGAAGTCTGTTAAAAGTGCCTTTGCTGACAAAACTGTTAGAGCACTGGGGTTTTGTTTCCTGGAAGCAAGTTGGTGGAATGCAAAAATGGTATTTGGTGTCTTCACATATAATCTAATTAAAGTATCAACAACCTGCTCATATGTAGTACACTCCTTAACATAGTCAAACATGTCTGCAGAAATGAAATTTATGATGGACCTGAATTTATCGGGGACATCAGTTCCACATTCAGTAATGAAGTTATTAAAAGTCCTTTTCCAATGCTTCCAATCCTTTGCAGCTTTGGGTGAGTTTGGATCGATATCCAATCATGAAGGTTTCAAAGCATTGCTCATCTTTCATGTGTTTGATAAATTGTTGTAAATTGGATACAGAAGTGGGCCTGAACTAAGGCTTTATCAAACACAAAACCAGCATTGTAAATATATAGACCTAAGAAAAATAAAAGAATAAATCAAGTACTGTAAAGTCAATTAAATAAACACAACATTTTCATAATAATTATCATTTGATACCTCTGTACCTTGGGAGTCCCTTCATGGTAACTCAACTCATCTTCTGTAAGGACAAAAACCCGCTCTTTGAAGTTTACCTTGAATTTAAAAGTGCCCTTTTCTTGTGATCTTTTCCACATCAATGATTCTTTAATCACAGGCACTGAAGGTAATGGTTTTGTTGCCATTATTGAGGTAAGTAGTAGGATGTTCTCACTGTAATCACTTCTACAATTGGTATTCTTTTAATAACTGGTTCTGTAGACAGTGAAAATCCATTCAAAAAACAAGTTCTTACAATAATTATCTTTCATAGCAGATTGCATTTAGAATAAACTGTAGCAGGCTGGTGCAGTGTTCAGAATTGATACATACTGTGATTATTCCTGTAAACAGCATTTAAATCCAAGCTGTTCATAGATGAAATCTACCAAAAAAAAATAAAAATGTACTATTAAACAAGTTACTGCATTAATATTATTAAATTACTACTGTTCTTGGAAAGCTTAAACAACTATGAAAACAATAAACTATTATACTGGGCTGCATTTAAATACTTTTTTTCAAAGGTTGAACATTTTTCAACTGATTTGTGTACTTTTTGGTGCACTTAATCCAAAAATACCATCCATTTTCTTTGGTCAGATCAAGTTTTTGAGATATGAGTAGAGCATATTTTGACCCTCAAATAGTACTCAGTTCAAGAAAAACAGGGCTGTAGCTGGCCTAATCTTTGTTTTTAAATAGAAAACATGGCTGAAGCAGCCTCAATATCAAACCAAAACTGCTTCTGTCTTTAACTTTAGCAAACTGAAAGTGAAACTTTTCCTGCTTATACCTGGATGGCCATTTATTGTTCAGCAGAGCTGAACTCCAGTCAGTGTGACTTGAAATTGCTAAGAACAGATATAGTGCTTCCATTTTGAATTTTAGATCAAGACAAAATGGATTGCACCTATATAAATCATCCTGACAGGTTCTGTTATATATGTGGAAATGTGATTCTTCCTGGTCACCTTGCAAAATTAACTGATTTTGTGAAGAAGGCATATCATGCTTACTTTGGTGAACTTGCATGATTAAAGAAATAACAAAAGGAAAAGTATGCCATTCACTGTTCCTATGATGTACAGACAGGGGAAAGATCATGTGACAGACTGCTTTTTTGCATGACCAATCTTCAAGGAATCAATTGCAAGAACAGGCATTTTGTTCAGTAGCCTGATGTTCTGTCTGCCATAAGACCAGTCCCTCATGGTCCAAACCTACCTGTTCCGAGCCAGATGTTGCAACTGAATCTAGCTCTGAATGAGAATCTGATAACATACATGACAGAACAGAGATTAAAGAATATATGCCAAAAGTGATCAGTGCCTATAACACAAGCAGATCCCAATGGCCTGACACAAGACCAAAACATCTCAAAGGGACTGACACAGCCTCTGAGATCTTGTCTTTGTGAGAACAATTTGCTGGCACATGAAACAACTTTCTGCAGGTATCAAGAGTATAAAAGAGAATTTAATAGTTTTTCACAATGCAGTGGGACTTGTCCTTGGTTTCCTGCAACAAAATTGCCGATTTGATCAAACCAATGGAGATGGACCATATTGCTACAGAATGGAGACTTTTCGTTGAGTCTTCCGGCAGAAGTCTTATGGCAATCCTCCTTCATAATGGAAATACAAACTCCAATTCAAATTAGTTATTCTGCGAAAATAAAAGAAACCTGTGATAGCATGGATCAGTTGCTGTCTGGTTTGAAACTACTATAACTATGGCTGGCAGTTATCCAACTATTCCTATCTTTAGGGGGAAAGGTGACTCCCTGTGATTTTGGAGTGGTAAAAAAATCCTTGACAGCAGGTTAAAACCAGTGGCAAACAATGGCAGCAACCAGTTCAGATTCACTTCAAAGAAGTCTACAGCTGATTCAATTGTATACTAAGTTATATGCAACAAAAGTTGGCAGAAAAGGAAAGAAAACTCTACTACATCTTTGCTGATCTAAAAAAAGTCTTTGATAGAATTCTGCAGTGTGCTCAGGAGTGGGTAATTGGGAGGCAAAACATGGTGGTGGTGAGGCTTGTGATAGCCCTGTATATCAACACCTGGTCATGTGCTAGCAGCAAGTTGCATGTCTGAAGCTTTGGATGATATCTCTATGCAAGGGTCTGTGCTCAGCCCACTTCTCTTCAACATGGTCAAGGATGAAGTTACCAAAGAGTGTGGATGATCTGGTGTTAACAGGTGAGTCAATCCAGGACATAAAGCAGCAGTTTTATTGCTGGAAGGAAGCTATAGAAAGGAAAGCCTTAAAAATAAATATAGGTAAAATGAAGCCTTCCTTTTCAGTCCCAGTGACTGGCAGGGAGGGTCTAACCAATCTATCATCTGGACAGTACCCATGTGGAGTGCATGGGGGTGGAGCCGGCATAAATTCTGTGTTGTAAACAGTGTGAAAAGTTGGTACAAAAATGCTGCTCTTCCTTCAAAAATGTTGCAAGGGCAAAAGTCTTTATCTGTCTTGCATGTATGCAGGGAGATGCTGGTGTCTGGGACTCAGAGATGTGGTTGAAGAGGTCAAATCTTTTACCTACCTTGATGATCTTGTTGGTAGGGAGGTAAGGGTGGAGAGAGCAGTATACATAATGATGGCTGGAGCTTGAAGTAAATGGCATGAGAATGCTGGTCTGCTCAGTAATAAATGAATCCCACTGAGCATCTATGCCAGAGTGTATGTGGCTTGCATCAGATCAGTGATGCTGTAGGAATCTGAAACCTAGCCACCCATCCCGTGCTTAAGGAGTGGTCTAGTTGGCTGTGATCAACAAATGCTCAGATGCATGTCATGTGTAAGCCTGCAAGACAAGCCCCTAGTACTGAAGAGGTTGAGAGCTGTGGCAGGTCCCAAATCTATTATGTGGTGAGGACTAAAAAATTGAGATGGTTTAGTCATGTGAAGAGAAGAAAGGAAGGGGATGTGTTGGCAACCACAAGAGACAGGCAAATGAAGTCATGGTGACCATGAGGAAGAACACAAAAAACATGACATGACAGCATAAAAGCAGACATAAGAATTCTTAACATCACAGAGACCCTTGCATCTTACCAAGTCGGCTGGAGGAAAGATATTGCCCATTCAACACCAGTAACTGGGGGCAACAGACATTAAAGGGATAAGTAAATAAGTTTTACATCAATTTTTTAGATTAAAGTTAATTTAACACAATATGATATTTTTTTGCAGAATAGGCAAAGTAACCAGCCCCTTGGCAGTAAGGTTAAAATGCAATCTCAACAACCTACCCCGGAGACCATCCTTGGTCTCATTCAAGCATGAAATACCAGTTTGAGGACTGGCGGGGTATAGTCTTTCTTTCACAGGCAGGTGAAGTGCTGTTCAGCCTTGGATATAAATCACCCAAAAATGGTGTCTCAATAAAAACACTGGTCCCCATTACCATAATGGGTTGGTGTCAGGAAGGGCATCTGGCCTATAAAAACACTGCCTCATCATACCATGAAATGACATTCAAAGATATCCTGCATAACTGCAGAAATGAGACTGGAACTAATTTAAGTAAAGTTGTCATGCATAGTAGGACTTTTGTTCAA
Organism: Morbakka virulenta; assembly: GCA_003991215.1. Lineage (NCBI taxonomy): Eukaryota > Metazoa > Cnidaria > Cubozoa > Carybdeida > Carukiidae > Morbakka > Morbakka virulenta. The sequence goes on along the minus strand of RDPX01000193.1, from coordinate 881,985 downwards.
TGTAGGCAAAATTAGACCGTAATCGAGCTACTACAACAACCAAAAGCAGTGATGCCAAGCTTCAGACTCTGTAGTGAAGACGCATTGATTTGTGTTGCATCCANTAAATCACCCAAAAATGGTGTCTCAATAAAAACACTGGTCCCCATTACCATAATGGGTTGGTGTCAGGAAGGGCATCTGGCCTATAAAAACACTGCCTCATCATACCATGAAATGACATTCAAAGATATCCTGCATAACTGCAGAAATGAGACTGGAACTAATTTAAGTAAAGTTGTCATGCATAGTAGGACTTTTGTTCAATGTAAGCAAAATTAGACCGTAATCGAGCTACTACAACAACCAAAAGCAGTGATGACAAGCTTCAGACTCTGTAGTGAAGACGCATTGATTTGTGTTGCATCCAAGAAACACGATGGAGAGGGAAATCTGTAAGAATGATAGAAGGAAAAAAGGCAACACACAAGCTGTTTTGGGTTGGTAATGGAAAAGGTAACAATGCCTACAAAGAGGAGGATATTAGAGCTATCATCATCATAATCATCATCATATTGGGTTTAACATCCGTTTTACATGCTAGCATGTGTTGGGTGCAATGTTTATCCAATATTGTTGTATGGAAGTGAATGCTGGACAATCTCACCTCAGTCGGAAAAAAGACTGAGAGCAGTAGAAATATGGTTCTATCCACAAATCCTGAAAGTTAGCTGACCATCCCATCAATCAAACAAAGAAGTACTGAGATGAATGGGAACAGGCAGGAAATTAATAACGACAATCAGACGAAGGCAGACAAGAATTTTTTGTCCCCTGATAGGAAAAGATGGAATGGAGAGCCTATCAAACACAGAAAAAAAAGCAATGAAAAATAAGACAGAGGAAGACAAAGGCTAACTTTCCAAAAGGATATGAGTAGATGGACAGGAACATCACCATGTGAGCTCATACACGGGGCAAGAGATAGAAGAGAGAGGGAGAGGGAGAGGGAAAGGGAGAGAGAGAGAGGGAGAGAGAGGGAGAGAGACAGAGACAGGGAGAGAGACAGAGACAGAGACAGACACACAGAGAGAGAGAGAGAGAGAGAGACAGGCAGAGAGACAGAGAGAGACAGACAGACAGAGAGACACAGAGAGAGACAGAGACAGAGAGAATGGAAAAGCCACAGGTGGTGAGGTGGTGTAGGTATCTTTGTGGCAGAGGAATGGATAGACNAAAAAAAAGCAATGAAAAATAAGACAGAGGAAGACAAAGGCTAACTTTCCAAAAGGATATGAGTAGATGGACAGGAACATCACCATGTGAGCTCATACACGGGGAAAGAGATAGAAGAGAGAGGGAGAGGGAGAGGGAAAGGGAGAGAGAGAGAGGGAGAGAGAGGGAGAGAGACAGAGACAGGGAGAGAGACAGAGACAGAGACAGACACACAGAGAGAGAGAGAGAGAGAGAGACAGGCAGAGAGACAGAGAGAGACAGACAGACAGAGAGACACAGAGAGAGACAGAGACAGAGAGAATGGAAAAGCCACAGGTGGTGAGGTGGTGTAGGTATCTTTGTGGCAGAGGAATGGATAGACAAGGTGAACGATGTCAAATCCATAAGTGATCGAATTATGCTGATTAAACTCATGATAGGTGTATGTACCTATCAGTGTATGCACCACAATGTGGCTTGAGTAAAGAAGTCAAGGATGAATTCTATGATAGTTTCATTGCAGTCACTGGAAAGCTGCCAGAGAAAGACATTGTTGCTATTGCAGCTGATCTAAATGGCCATGCTGGAAGAACAGCATCTGGATTTCAGCAAGTCCATGAATAAAATGAATATGGTGACCGAAATAAGGAGGGTTAAAGAATTCTAGAGTTTGGACTTGCCATGGACATGGTGGCAAATACTGTTTTCAAGAAAAGGAATAGCCATCTGGTAACCTATGCGTCTGGGGCAGCTATGACTCAAGTGGACTACATTTTGGTAAAGACAAAAGACAGGAAATATTTGCAAGATGTAAAAGTGATACCTGGTGAAGAATTTGTGACCAAGCATAAACCAGTAATTTGTGACTTCAGGAATAAGAAAGTATAAAAAGTGAAAGTAAAGTATATCCCAAGGAGAAAGATATGGAGACTAAATGATGGACAAGTGAAGTAGATCTATGAAGATCAAGTGAATGGAATTGTGGGTGCTAGTCCAGGAAAAGACCTAGGAAGTGTGGGCAAGCAATGGGAGAAGATCAAGGATTCACTTTTGAAAGCAACAGACCAAGTCTGTGGCTGGACAAAAGGGCCTCCACACCATAGAGTGATATATTGGTGGAATGCTTTTGTTGAAAATTATGTGAAAGAGGAGGCTATGGAGTTAATGGAAAAAGGGGTGAGTTAACAAAGAAAGGTATCTGGAGGACAAGAGAGCAGCAAGGCAAGCAATTTACAAAGCAAAGATGGATGCCGAGAAAAGAAGGTTTCCGGGCATAATGCAAAGAGATGACCAGAAGAATGAAGTATTCAAGATAGCTAAGCAGATGATCAAGACTAATCAGGATATCATCGGTAGAAGTGCATCAGGAATGATGGAGAACTTGCAACAAGTGAACTTGAAAAGAAGAATGCCTGGAAGTGCTATTATGAGAGATTGTTGAACACAAAGTAATTTGGAGGCAGAGAAAACCTTGGAGAGGTAGAAACAGTATGTGGTCCAGCCATTCCTGTTGAGAAAGAAATGGTGAGGGAAGCAGTAAAGAAAATGAAGAAAGGCAAAGCAGCCACTCCTTCAGGAGTTGTGGCAGATATGGCTAAAGCTGCAGGTGAGAGGGGTATAGAGATGATCACTTATCCAACAAATCAGATCATGAGATGGTGTCACTCCTCAGGACTGGGAAATAAGTACAATTATCAATTGTTACAAAGTAAAAGGAGAAGCTTTAGAAAGAGGTAATTACAGAGGATTAAAGCTGATGGACCAAGTCCTGAAAGTTCTTGAAAGAGTTATGGAAAAACAAATTAGAAGTGAAATAAACATTAATGACATGCAATTTGGTTTTATGCCTGGACAAGGAACTATTGATGCCGTTTTATCCTTAGACAAATGCAAGAATACCTCAGGAAGAACATGAAGCTGTATTTTGCCTTTGTGGATTTAAAAAAAGCCCTTCACAGAGTGCCAAGAGAAGTTGTTTGGTGGGTTTTATGGCAACTACCCGAACAACCAAATTAAGGTTGTTCAGGCAATGTACAGAAATGCTAAAAGTCGGGTAAGGGTCAACAGTTCCTATACTGAGAGTTTTGGTGTGGGTGTTGGAGTTCATCAGGGATCTGTAATAAGTCCACTGCTTTTTATTTGTGTTTTGGAAGCACTGTCAAGAGAGTTTCGAAAGGGTTGCCCAGAGGAATTGCTATATGCAGATGACCTGGTTCTCTCCAGTGAGACATTGGATGGTGTACTTGCTAAGTTAGAGACTTGGAAGAAGGGGTTTGGAAGGTAAAGGTTTGAGAGTGAACATGGGCAAGACAAAAGTGATGGTCAGTGGTTGCAATTTAGGAAAGCCATTGGAGAAAGGAAAGTTTCCCTGTTCAGTCTGTGGGAAGGGAGTTGGGAGCAACTCAATCTATTGTGGTACTTGCAAGCACTGGGTACATAAACGGTGCAGTGGAATAAAGGGCAAACTGACAGAAAGTAACCATTTTAGCTGCAAGAAGTGCACAGAAGGGGAGGCAACCTGTGACTTAGACCTATGGAAAGTGCATTTGGAGAGTGAGGAAATTGAAATTGTGCACAAGTTTTGCTACCTTGGTGACACCCTTGGAGCCAAGGGAGGAGCTGGAGCAAGTGTAACAGCAAGGGTTAACAGTGGATGGAATAAGTTCAGAGAACTAATGCCATTGTTAACCAGCAGAGCTCTGCCATTATCTACTAAAGGTAGAGTCTACCAGGCATGTATACATAGCACAATGATGCATGACAGTGAAACTTGCCCAGTGAAAGCTGAAGATGTCAGCCATATGGACCAGAATGACATGAGAATGATAAGATGGATGTGCAACATAAGTCTGAAGGACAGGCTCAGTTTTAATGAACTCAGGAGATTGAATCTGGACAGTATTGGCAGCTGTATGCAGAATAGGAGGCTTTATTGGTTTGGTCATGTGGAGAGAACAGTCAAGAATGCTTGGGCAAGTAGATGCAGAACAATCAAGGTGACAGGAACCACTGGCAGAGGAAGACCGAAAAAACATGTGAGGAAGTAATAAGGATGGATCTCAAAGAAAAAGGTGTCAGCAGAGACGTGGTGAAGGATAGGATAACTTGGAAGTCAATTTCAAGAAAGCATCCAACACATGCTAGCATGTAAAATGGATGATGATGATGATATGAGGAGGAGCCGTGGCTTAATGGTTAGTGCAGTTGCACAGTAACCAAGAGGTTCCAGGTTCTACTCCCCGAGATGGTGAGGAGAATTCGGAACTTTACAAAAGAAAAAGCCATTGGTTGGCATCAGGAAGGATATCCGGCCAAGAAATTCCTTACAGCCAAATTAAAAAGTCCCTCTGATGGGCACCATCGGAGCCCCAATTGCTGGGGGGGGGGATGAAGTTAAAAACCAAAAAAAAAAAAAAATGATATACCACATTTATTTGGCAAAGGCAAATGGCTGTGGTAGGCAAATGTATTAAAATGGAGAAAGACTCGCACTTTACAAAGTAAAAAACGATTAACCACCTTAGTGATTTGATTAAGTAATCCTGCAAAAATGGGTCTTTAAAAGCAAGTCTCATTGTAGTCGGGTCCAGACTAAGTCCTTTGACAAGATTCTCTGTATGTTGTACTCTCACACATAGTATAGGCCAATGATCCAGGAAGATACAGATAAAAAACAAACCAAACTTAATAGATACATACTAATGCAGATTTCATGTATCTATTGATATCCTGACAGGATTTTAAAAGGCTATGCTGTGTGCAACTTCTGTGAGATTAAATACCAGTGTGCAACATTACTGTACATTACACAAACCCAAGTGAGGGGACTGATACAACCAAGAATTGGTTATAAAACTCTTCAACCAACAGTATGGCAAAAGCATCAGGTATTGTTGATGGCATGTAATATTTTTATGCAACATTCTTTTTAGTATTAATCTATACTCTTGTTAAAGCCTCATCCTAATTTTATACTACAATACCAAGCTCTTCTATGATTTACTATTTTTCATCTGGATTAGCATTGCTATTAATTAAACACCAAAGACAACAATAGATTCATCAATGTCTATATATTATTTCGATTTGCACTCTAGAGCAAAATATATATAAATTCTTAAAATAAACAAAAATCTAAACAAATAAAGTAATAAAAAATAAAATAAAGTATAAGCTTCACCAGCTCTTTTAATTATCATTTTACACTTGATGATTCACTTTACATGCATGAATTTGTGGTTAATTCTTAAAGTTCACCGATGTTTACTTAAGATGTTGGAACTCCCCAACTGCATATGTGGTGAAAAGGTACAGTTTTTAACTGAATATTTAATGAACCTCGCTAGGTAAATAAAAGCTTAACTAAGATTACGGCGATCTATTTCAACCTGCACAATCCAGAAAAAAACCTTTCCTACTCCTTTCTAATTTAAGACTGTCTTGAAGTAGGTACAGTAATGGTCAATTGCAAGATCGTGACCCAAATGAACAAGAGGGTGCACAATCTAGCTCCATTATCATTTCGAAAGTACTGTGCTCAGTTTAATTGCTTTAATTACTTTTAATACAGAGACCAATTAAACTGGTCTCTGTATTAAACGTAATTAAAAAATATTTGATTATTGCTCTTGTGAAAAACAATAACAGGTGATAATTCGCATTAATGTAGTTGAGCATATTTTGCCTTATTACAAATATACCTCCTTTGTCTTGTAGTTTCTAATACACTTCTGTAAGTACAACTTGCATTTGATTCCAAAGCACCAGAATCAACTGTCACCTGCACAAAATATGAATCCAGAATGGGCAAAAAGGATGCCTTTTGCTTTGAGTGTAAATACACACAGAGAGATGTACACACGCATTCACACACACATTACACAAGTGCACACAGATGTACACACACACAAACACCTGTACACACATAAACACAAGTACACACAGATGTACACACACACACATAAACACAAGTACACACAGATGTACACACACACAAACACCTGTATACACAGATGTACTCACACACAAGCACACACAGATGTACACAAATAAACAAAGTACACACATACACGCATACGCAAATACACACACTACACACTCTCATACACACACATACTGCATTCACCTCAAAATAAAAAAAGTATGAGACGTTAAAAGGGAACATAAAAATATAGAGATCGGCAGCTCTGGTGATCAAAGAGAGGAGCTGAAATTATATTTTAAATGTGATAAAACACTCATGACATCTATTTAACAACTAGAAGACAACGGAATTCAATGGTAAAAATTACAATGTTGTGTGCGATTTTTATCATTCCAACTGAATCCGATGCCAAAACTATCAAGGCGAAAAGGGCACTGAAGCGATTCGGAGCACCATAAAGACGGCATAAAATCTACGAATATAACTTCGTGACGGAACAACTGTGTCACCACTTCATTCCTTAAGTGTTGCCAAAAATTAAGCCATAAATAATAATACCGTTTAACTACCGTACCTACTGAATCCTCGAGCAATAAATTTTATGTGTCAACGAAACCACCGACACAGATGACTTCGTTGAAAAGACATTTTTACAAGTTCAGAAAATCCTTCTCATCAAAATAGTACCATGAATATTCAAATAAACAATTAAATTCACTTCCAGCAAAAATGATGATGACAGCAACAACATAAATAAAAACCCAATTACCGTCCCATGCAGAAATAAAATTTCATTGGTCGTTCTCTTGAAGTCACGTGACGTGCCACGTCGCAGTTGTTTCTCACTTCCGTCTCGTGTGGAAGTAAAAATGTCACTTTTCGGTTGAATTTGTTTGGTATAAACATTGTGCAATTTCTACAATTGATATATAATCAAGCCAACAATGTTATTTTATTTATTTTGCAATATATTTCGGAGTTAATACTTCATCTTCAGGCTACAAGGTAAAAATACAAAAACAGTAAAACTGCTGAATACAATATTGCCCATCACATATCAACATCTCTCTGCAGTATACACAGCTAAAGTGAAATGTAACACAGTGAATTCAAATCTTCAATCTTTTAGAACAAACTATGATGATTGAGAAACCTCCCTTGAGGGACCTTATTGACTAGTTAAATTTTTATGACTAATTCGCGGCCTTATTGCAAAATTAATAAAATAACATTTCAACCGTCAATGACCATTTCGTATCGAATGTTGTCTGGCAGAACACGGGAAACCCAATTTAACCATCAATAAACCTGTCCAGAATTAATACTGATTGGTTGGGAATGAAACACACCTTCAGCTCAGCAAAACACCACAGTTCTGTTTTTATTTCAGGTTTGTCATAAAGTGAAACCCAATCTTACCGTCAAGAATGTACAGTTGTTAGTGTGCAAGTGTAAAACTACATGGTTATTCAATTTTGTTGTTTTCAAGTGGGCCTTGAGTCCTGAATGTTCTCGCTTTATCAGTAAAATAATAATGCATTGCTATCAGTTTAGCGGCACACATCTATGTAGACTGTTATTTGAAAGAAAACTACTGCAAATTGTGATATTTCAATTTGCCAGGCATTGTCAAAATTAAGAAGCACATATCATCAGACATCGATGGCGACAGTGCTGTATCAACAACACAACATTCTGGGTTATTTTGCAAATGTTATGACAGTACAATCTGTTCCTCAAATAGCCGCTGAATCTGGGGATTGTGGGGATGGCACAATACTGTTGCTAGTCATACTTGAGTCTGTATATATGCACTTTTGCTACATAGATGGAAGTCTACTATCATGTTGTAAGAGTGACGGTCATTCATATTATTGAGATTTAAGAAGGATTTCCATTAAGGTACAGTATCCGCCTTCTAGATATTTCAAAACTACTTTGAGGATTCGTGTTCCTCTTGTAACACTGTTGCACCTGATATTGGGCTTGTGAATGTGCACTTTCGTTACACACGTTCCAGCGAAATACCATGAGCAGCAGTGCTTTAACAGCAACACATTTCTTGAAATTTTTAGAGCGATCTTAAGGATAAATGCTATACCCTAAAGACCCATGTTGACCAGAGCAATATGTCTAAAATCTAATTGAATTGTTTCTGAGGTTGTCACCACTGTTGCTCACGCTATGTGGTGTATATACGTGCATTCGTTATTAACATGTGTGCAAAATATCCAAGTGGCATAGTGCTGTAAAAGCGACACAATCCTAATTTTCTTTTCTATGTGCACGTAGCATGTAGTATCTCCATGTCAGACTAAGATTCCCCTGGATTTGTCTCTACAAAACACGAGGTTCGACTGACAGAAATGTAGTGGAAATCATTCTCAACCCATCGCTCACTGCGGGGGTAGTGCCGGTATGCGTAGACCGAATAATGGAACTACGAATGGAAGCCGTAGGTCCTATCATGGAGATCATCAGTGCATACATGCCACGAACTGAATGTAATGAAGAGGAGAGGGAAAAGTTTTAGGAAGAGCTGGGTGGTTATGTGAGTAAAACCCCCGGAGATGAAAATCTTTACATAGCACTCGATTTAAATGATTATATCAGAGAGTGTAACGTGGAAACGACAGGACCGTGAAGAAATATAAAGTAGAGACAAGAAATGAACAAGTTAAGAGAAGAGTCTCTTTTTTGGAAGGTTTCGATTTAACTATCGTAAACACATTCTTCATGTAGTCAGTGGAAAAAAAGTGGCTTACAAAAGTGGTCAACATAGTACCCTAATTGATTATGTTCTTTGCAGAGGAAGACTGCTGAAGTAAGTCACAAATTGCAAAGTAATGACAAGTGAATATGTCACGCCCAAGCATCGACCGCTGAAATGCAAGGTGACATTGCAGAACCTATTACCACGGAGTAAGAATGCTGGTTTTTGAATGAAATGTCGGAGGCTTAAAGAACCAGAAGTTGGAGAAAGTTTTAAGAATGAGGTCAGAAAAAAACTTTGTGAGGTCTTCCCGGTACACTGAAAAACAACGGCAGATGGAATTCTTACAGTGACTAAAGAAGGAGAAAGACACGGTTGTGGAATGAGTAGGTGCAGAAAAGTATAAGGAAAAAGAAGCAAACCTTCTAGAAGTAGTATACAGATGAAGGTGAACAAGCTAGAACTGCATTTGGGGAGGCGGAGGAGGTAATGTGAATAGTGGCACAAGCAAAAGCAGAGCCATTCGATGAGATGTATAACAACATGGCGACGTGCTAGAAAATGCAATTTGTCTAAACTGACAAAACAAAGAAAAAAGGACGCACAAGACAAAAAACACGTTAAGATGATGAAAAATGAAAATTGTGTTGTACTTAAGTCAGAACTTGAAATCCTGGAGAAATGGAAGGGATGAAAAAAAAGCGGATCCGTTTATGCAAACAGCATAAACGGATCTGCTGAGATGGTTTATTGGAGTAACAAGAAAGGAGTGAGACGCTTAGACGGTGAACGTGTTATGATCATGTGCAAATGAGGGAGCATGGAGTTACCTCTTAGGAGAAAAGAGGGGAAGAAAAGGAGAAGCTGGAGAGACTGTGTCGGAGATAACATAATGAAGATTGGGTTGACCGAGGAAGAAGCACAGGACCAACTCAAATGGAAGCAGTCAATTTGCTGTGGCGGCCTCTGACGGGAAACGCCGAAAGAAGAATAAGTCCATAACTGATGAATGAACAAGATTCGCCATCAGTTGATCAAAAATGTAAACATACAATACGTTTTTTAATAAATATACAAAGAACATACAAGTCACACTGACTTGCTATAGATTTCTCCATTGCTCCATAAAATTCAACTTATTTGGACATTCCAATATGGCGTCGCCTCAAAATCATCTTAAATTGTGCTCCAACAAAAATTTGAAGCTCGATCCAGTCTTTATTTTGAGATATATTGGATGAAAAGCAATCATACACACCGAGATTACCTTGAGAAAGAGGCTAAGATGCTGCAACACTGAACATGAGGAATATTTGATTTGAAGATTTGATTTTTGCTGCTCTTATTTATTGTGCATTGTTGTAATACGCCATCAATTTACAATCACTATTAACAAAACGATTACGGATACAAACACTTGATAATAATTAAAGGCATTATTATCATGGGGGAACAGTGCAGGTCGCTCTTTACCCCCAGTAATGCCAATACGGGCTTACACATCCACTATCAAAGCATCGGTGAAAGAGTCACTGTGACTGCAACAAAGCCATACATTACTGATGCAGAAACTGATGGAAGGGTAGAGGAATATCCGTCAGATGTGTCAGAAGATATTGCTTACCCAGATTGGACTACAGGCACTCTGTTGATTAGGGTTATATACTTTGCGAAAAAGATCGTCATGACATCCTTGTTAGCAAATCTTTTATTGTATGGTTACACATTCTTAAACTTATCGAAATATACAGCATTAATTCTATTATTAGTTATAATTTGTAACTTTTGGCTTTCCTGTGGACTTAGTTGTTTCATCCCAGAGACCTCCTCCATGAGAAACTACGTTTTTGTCGTTTCAGGGTTTATCATTTTTGGACTTGGCATGGGAGCACTTACTTTGCTTACTGGACTTCTTGTCAGAAAGTCAGATGTATTAACGTGGTCTGTGATTGCAGGACTTATAACAATCAGTACAGGGTGTGGATTACTGACAGGATTTCTTGGAGAGTATTTTAAAGGACAAACACTCATAATGGCACAAAATAAATCGCATGCATTGGTAACTGAGGGTATTTATTGGTCCAGCCATACAGTAACAATTTTAGCTGTTTTATTAATAACTATTGTGAACGAAAAGACTTTATTTGAGGTTGGATTTGGAATATGTACTGTTACTCTTTTCATAGCCCTGATTATCCTTTGCTCTAACTCACGAAGACAACATTCAGTTCAAATTCAAAGAAAAAGACCTCTGAAAATATTTATGTCAGTGTTTAGGGAAGCAAAGATAGTTAAAGAAACGTATCAGTACAGCAGGTAAATTTTTAATTATTTTGAATAAAGTCATATTTTCTTCTTAAGGTAAAGTGCAGACAGTACGTACTCAGTACTATAGAAAACAGTGAAAGATATGGACAGTTACCTTAATCTAAATGAGCATCACCAGGAGAGGAGTGGCTTCCAATGTGCTCTACAGGTTAATTTGCCCAGAGTGGTGCTACAAACCTGGATCACCATTTGACTTTTAAAGGATTGCAGTGACCTAGCTGCTGCATTCCTGTAACTACTAGGCATTGATATTGAACAAAACCCTAGCCCCTACACATGCCCCATCTGCGGTGGAGATGTTGCAGCTTCTTGTGCCGGTCTGTTCACTTGAATTCAAACAGGGAGTAGTTGCATCTCAGATACACCTTAATCAAGACACTAAAGAACTACAACCCACACTGAACATGCATTATATGCAAAAACACAAACAACAACAAACCACAGTTGGCACCAATGCAAGAAGTACTTCCCTCGTGACTGAGCACTAATTAACTGGCACCACACAGTTCATCTCCTCCTGCACCCAGAAGACCAATATTTTTCCTTCCCTAACTCAAACACTCACTTCACAGTCCAACTTCCTTTACTGGCACACCATCACCTAACATATATACATTAATGTGTTAAATGATGCAGAAATGCACCACAAAACAAACCCATGAACACACCATCAACATTGTACAATTGAACACATTTGCCACTTATAGCCACCACTTAAATACTACATGCATAAATGAAAGATCCACATTGCCATAATTTATGAAAAACATTAAAACACCTTGACACACAAAAAACCAGGCACTAAACTGAACTAAACAGTCATCAAGCAAGACAGATGGTAAGTGTGGAGGCCTCATCACATAAATACATCACAAGATTTACTACTATGAAAAAAACACAGCACATCAGATTATTAACACAAATAGATAGACACAGAATTACACACTTTCAACATTAAAACAGGACACACCAAAGACATCACAATCATTAACACTTAAATTACTCTTGAACACTTTCCAGGCATACCAGCAAACTACAGAGTCAAATTCCAAGTATTAAATGCCCTCCCTGATGCACTGATGGATTGAGACGTCAGTCGCAAGTACAGAGACTGGTTTCCCACCAAGATATCATACAAAAAGACATACATTTCCATGCAATTGGACCAGTGCTACATATTTGAAAAGGAACGTGCATGTACATATACCACATCAGGCAAACTTTAGGTTCACTTTCCCAGACTTTACTTTCTGTTCACCCAACATAGCACCATCAGTCACAGGAAAATACAGACTTATGATCAGACCACCTTCCCACCATAATTACACTGTACCTCACTTGACATTTTCTCACCTACAAAATACACCAACCACAGGTACATGGCCTAGAATGATTTCTTTGTGACCACTAAGAGGGGTTTTTTTTTGTTTTTTTTTTGTTTTTTTTTTTAGTTTTAACGTCATTTCCCCCCAGCAATTGGGGCTCAGACAGTGCCCTCCAGAGGGACTTTGATTTGTCAGTGAGGAATTTCTTGGCCAGATGCCCTTCCTGATGCCAACCAATGGCCTTTTTTTCTTTGCAAAGTTCCAAATTCTCCTCAACAGCTTGGGGAATCGAACCTGGAACTCTTGGTTACTGTGCCGCTGTACTAACACTTAAGCAATGGCTCCCCTTTGTGACCATTAAGAGTAA
>RDPX01000193.1:847514-868683 GCA_003991215.1 Morbakka virulenta | reverse complement strand
TTTTTTTTAGTTTTAACGTCATTTTCCCCCAGCAATTGGGGCTCAGACAGTGCCCTCCAGAGGGACTTTGATTTGGCAGTGAGGAATTTCTTGGCCAGATGCCCTTCCTGATGCCAACCAATGGCCTTTTTTTCTTTGCAAAGTTCCAAATTCTCCTCGACAGCTTGGGGAATCGAACCTGGAACTCTTGGTTACTGCGCAGTTGTACTAACCATTAAGCAATGGCTCCTCTTTGTGACCACTAAGAGTCATTTCCAGAAATTAAAACTCCCACACAAAGTATCACAACAAATACTCAATAATACAATAACATAATTTAGCAACATAATTAACACAGACAAAAGACAGATTCCCAAAGGCAATAGAAAATACTACAACCCATGACTTAGACTTATAGGAGAATAACAACTTATGAAGGATACCAACTCGATACACACAAATCACATGTACAGGAGTGAAACACAGAACAACAAACTAGCACAGAAAGAGAGAGCAAACTGGTTAGCTTATTAAGAAAGAGTAAGCTACATGACCAGCCCATATAAACTACATAAAACTATCAGTAGTCTCATCAACCCCAACAGTGGAAAGTCATGCCATAGTCACCACAACAGACATAATATCTTCTTCTTGCAAACGTCAAGCCAAAACCCAAATAGGCTAGTATTTAAAAGTCATTCACCACCCCAAACTCAAAGAAGACTAGAGTTATCTACAGACCCAAACATCAATTTTAACTACAATGTAAAATAATACTCACCCCAACAGAAGGCACTGCTTGAGTCATCAAACAACTTGAAAACTCAGGAACCATTGGGCGTCAACAACATCTCAGATATTCACTTAGAACATATTGTCCCCCGATGCAAACAAACACTCTCTAACATAGCCAAATAGTCATATGCACACTGCATAATACCACACATTTGTAAAATAGGTAAAATCATAACACTTCTGAAAGCAAACATAAGACCAACACAGGCTGCCTCCTGGAGTATAACACTACTCTGCACAACATCCAAAGTAGTAAAGTACCTTATCTTACTCAAAATCATACTACACACACCACTTGCCAACACAACATGGCTTTAGACCACACCACTCTCCCACATATACTACTGACCAAGCTCACACAAAACCCACAATATTTCATCAGTTCAATGTGCCCCCTTCCCAAATTTACACTGCCAGTCACAATAGACATAGGAATAGCTTTCAGTGCCATTTCAAATAGACCTACAACACCACCTACACAGCAACACTAAATGCTGGCTCATCAACAAATTAACAGATAGGCAATTTTTTATACACTCCAACTTCAAGTCATTCAAAATCAGAAGTTTTCCCAACAGTCCCCCAGATCTGTTTGAAACCCAACACATTTAAATTTATACATGCATGACACACCAACACCACCAAAAAACATATGCATCTCCTCATATGCACACAACCTAACAATCATATCAATAGACATAGACAAAATTGCATGCATCACACAAGTACAAGCTTACCTCACACAGTTTGAAAAATGGCTCATACAAAATAGATTAAATGTATCAATGTTTAAATCAACAGGTACATTACTCACAAGTCACAACAAAGAACATCAGCGCAGAGCCACAGCAACACTAAACAATACCACTATTTCATATACACATACAACAGAAACCTTTGGGAGTCACAAGACTTCCATGTCATTTGACCTACATATGAGCAACATTATCACAAAATGCAGACCCAGACCAAACACACTATGGTCACAAACATTAGGACAGTTCAAGGAAACACTTTCCATATTATCCAAACAATATATCTACTCCATAATAGACTATACAAGGCCTGTTTAGCATCTCCCCACAAGCAACACAGAACTAAGCATACTATATATCATCCAAAATACATCTCTAAGAATTGTACACAATCCACACCCATTGAACACATGAAACCAAGATTTTTATAGTCAGACAGCACTTAGATGTGAGAGACACAATTCATGGCATCAGTCACAAAAAAGCCAATGTTACATACTACATGATCAACCATCAACACAGAAAAATAGTTAACACACCTATAGACACTGCACAAACACCTTAACTTCCATATCACCACCCTCAAATACCACACAGTATAAAAACACATACACACTCGCCTTACAAGAGAAACATACGATCTCTCCAACAACAAAATACTAAACACCCTCCACCCACCATAAACTATACAGAAACTCAATTCTCATAGTCAGAGAGAGTACCTCTGTCAGGACTTTGTTCCAGCTATGACCAGTTATTAAATACTTGTAGACATTGCATAGACAGCACCTAGACAAACTTATACCCACTTTGCAAAGCTATTCCCCCGTCCTCATCCTACATGGCTTGGAGGATTCCCCTGCATGCAAACCTCTTAAAAAACAACATAAAATCAAAAATGCCCTACAGTTTTGGTTGGAACTAGTTGATGTGGTGCCTCTTTTCCTTGGTACAGATTTCATGGCATATAGCCGGGAAAAACACAACAACAAAAGTAACAATGACCTCAGCAATTGACCACAGGCCAAAGGGGTTTGATATTGAAGTCAAACATGTAAGCAGCCCATTTATATTTTTGCCTTATTTTTATTACAGTAATGCTGGAAGTGTACATTTGCATGCATCTAAAACTTCCACTTGCTTTTTAAAAGAAATCTTTTGACTAGGAATCAAAAAGTAATAAAAATGCTTTTACCAATAATGACTGCAAAATAAATGTTAGTTTTTTTCTACATAGATATTATTTTTGGATGAAACTTCATTGTCAGGTGACTCAAGTATGACCTTGTATTGTCTGACTAAGGCTTTATCAGTTGGCAGATAGTGTCCACAAATGCTGGTGTTCAATCTTTTCTCATAGCAGCATTTACTGCAAAAATTAGCCCTGTGACATTTTTTTGGTTATAACGTCATTTTCCCCAGTAATTGGGGCTTAGACGGTACCCTTCCCAGGTACTTGGATTTAGCAGTGAGAAATTTTTTGGCCGGATGCCCTTCCTGATGCCAATCAATGCCTTTTCCTTTTGTGAATTTCCAAAGTCACCCACTTGGCAAATCAAACCCGGAATTCTTGGTTACGGTGCAGTTGCACTAACCATTAAGCCACAGCTACTCATCTGGAGCATAAGTTCCTCCTACCTGAGGTTTCTTGGCAAAATTGACATACTGGGAACTATAGATTAGATTTACCTAGAGTTACAGCTTGCCCAATTTTGGTAACCCCTTCCTATATAACCCATTCTGGGAATCTCAAGCAAAATGGTTAGGCCCATCATACTTTTGATAATGCATGCAGGATGCTCTGGGTTTTTTGTAGACAGCCAGGGCATGCAGAAATGGCTTTTACTAGTCCCTTTGTATTTTGTGACTTGGGTGCCTCCTCTTGTATGACAACCTTGGATGTAATTGCAGCCACTCACATGGTTAACTTTTCTACTGCCCCTTAACAATAATTGTTCAGATGCTTTCCCTTCCCCACAATATCTTCCAGCTTTAAGTTAGCATGTTTGGTGTTACTTGCTGATTTAACAGGCATGAAAGATATGAGTTTGTTCATGCTGTTCTCTTTTGTGGCTGAAGACCTAATATTTTGCATTTATGTGGTGACTTAAACATTTCTCATGCCAGGGTTTTTGAATATGGGTCATATTTGTACCCAAATGGACTCATGTTCTGAAGACAGACCTGGTTCAATAGCATGGGTTATTCTAAATATGATCAGAGTTGTGGGTGAGGGGCTATTTTCCATATGATACTGCTACCATCAGCTTCATCAGTCTGGTATAAAAGGCTTATGTAAGTGAGTTTGCATCATTGACATAAAATTGGATAAACTATCAGAAAGCAATTTGTAAAATCTGTTTGATTTTTTATCCAACAAGACAATTATCACCCCTTTCTTTAATGGTCACTTTGTTTCCTATGATGGTCAGTGTCAGAGCAGGTCTAGACCATGTTCAAATTATTCAAGCATGTCCAGTTTATAAGCACATTGGTAATCAATAAACTTTTGTGCCAAGAGGAGAAGATAGCAACAACAACTTATAATGAAACTAGTAAGGTAACAAATTGTGTCTATTCCTGGCAAGTTGACATGTACAAGTGGTAAACATAATGGAAAAAACTAATGTAAAATAAATGTTTGCAAATAGATATATATATATATATATATATATATATATATATATATATTGATCAACCAATCAATTGATCGTAATTTGATTCAAAACAGGTCTAACAATATAGCATGTTCTTTATTAACAAAAAACTTCAAATAATTATTTATTCATCGTCAGTTCTAAAATAAAACATCATCTTATACATACACACTATATAAATGATGTTACAAAGAATATATATATATATATATATATATATATATATAAATTTAAAATCGGAGACTGGTAGTTTTTGGAACATTTTTCTCTCTTTCTGTCACTGTCACGTCATTTTTTATCTCACGTGCCTTGTGTCCATTGAGAAGTGTGTTTTCATTGAAAATAGAATTCTTTTTGTTCACTTCACAGCTCCCCAGTAACAATTGTTTTTTATAAATTTTTGTTGCATGGCAATAAATTGCCACTTAGCAACTTGTTTGCAGTCTTATCACGTATACGTTTTTTGCTTGTCAGTTTCTTGATAAAGTCTGTTGCAGACAGACGAAAATTTGAAATAATAAATAAAAATTTGATTTACTCAAGTAAATGTTGGCATACTTTCTTTAGTCATTTCCTGTGTCAAATATATATATATATATATATATATATATATATATATATATATATATATATATATATATATATATATATATTCACCTGAGATTTTAAGGGTGTGTATTCACTAGTTTGAAGGAGACAGATTGCCTCATATTTGGGTGAATCATGAAACCTTGTCTGTTTCTTGTTGATTTATCTTGTACATCCTGATGCAGACACAGCAAGTAGGTTTGAGAGATGGTAAAGATGTTTTGAGCTTTCTCAGTGCACTAACTACTTTTAATGGAGCATTAATTTGTTTAAGCATTCATTCAAAGTCCTCCATTAACTTACCTCTGTATTGCACACATATTTTTTTCTGTTCTTCATGTTCTTCTCATTTTCCAACCTGTTCTGGCTTATGCAATACTTCCTCAATAGTTTTCAAATTAATTGGATCAATAAAAGAATTGGGTATTGGTTGTTCTCTAACAGCTTTTTACCTTTAACAAGGTTTCTGCGAAAGTTCTTCTTGTACTACAAGCATTATGAATGTGATACACCTTCCCAATAACAATTTTTTTACTCTTTAGGAGCCAGCACATGGTAATTTAACATCAAACCAGTATCAGTTTAGAGCAGAATAAACTTTATCGTTAACATTCTAACATTGCAAGAATATTACTGAATAACAAAGCAAATGGTTGAGACCTATCTATGTTAGAATCTTGAAGAATTTTATTATAACATGATGCCTGCAGTTCAATGCCCAATCAATGGCTGCACTTACAGCACTCCAGACCTGGATCCCACAATCGTTGCTGCTCTAATCACAGCACACACCACTACTCACACTGCTGCTTCCTCGCCTGCAGGAATACTGAAAGTGGAATGAGTCAAACAACCAACAATTACATCTGCTGACACCACCTCTGATTGGCAATACTTCCAAACACGATGTGGACTATACAGAACCAATACTTCGAGATGCCCTTTGCAGGGGCATTGAGGACACAGAAATCCAGCTCAACTTGTTGGCACACATGAACCAAGACATGACACTCAATGAAGTCATCCATTTTGTCTAGGCCAAGGAAGCAGGCAAATGCTCTGCCAGCAAGCTTTTAGAAAATCAGGCAACTGGCAACTCAATTCACAGCTTCTATTGTAAGGCCTGATCCACTATTCCATCCAAGCAATCTGACCACGACCAGGGCAACCATCTATGTTCCTACTGTGGTAAGAAGGGCCATGCGAGAAGCAATCAGGACAATGATGAAGAACTACCTGCCCAATCTACAACCACCAATGCACTCAATGCAATCGACTCCACCACTTTGAGGATTTATGTAGGAGCAAAGACAAGCCCAAGCCCAAGAAGGAGGATCAGAATATACCTAATCACCAGGGTGCCATGTAAGACTTTCTCTGCTCTGCCACAGTGAACACTATCTCTGCAGATCATCATATTTACCAGAAGGAGACCAACCAGTGGAAACGACACACATCCAACCCACAGCCCTTCATAAAACTCTCGGTCAGAGTTGATGACCAGGACTATATTGACCTTGGCTTCAAACCTATTGTGAACAACCCTGAAAGCACCATCCTCATCCCTGCCATGGCAGAGACTGGCTGCCAAAGTTGCCTTGCTGGTTTCACAACTGTTCAATGACTCGGCTTGACGAAAAGTGATCTCATCCCAGTCAAGATGAAGATGCACACTGCCAATGACAAACCAATCAACATACATGGAGCCATCCTCCGCATCTCTGGTGTCGATCAGAACAACATCACCAAAACCAGACAGATGACCTAAATCACAAAAGACTCCAGCAACATCTTCATCTGCAGCTTTGCCTGCATTGACCTTGGCATGATCTCCGAGAACTTCCCTACTGTGGGAGGAACATCATCGTCATCCATCAATCCAATCAGTGACAACCAACCCAAGATGAGAACTCCCTCCGCCTTTACCTACTGAGCTTCCCTTCCCAGCAACAAACTGAGAATCATGCCAAACTTCAAGAGTATCTCATCAACTACTACAAGTCAAGCACCTTCAACACTTGTGAGCAACAACCTCACCCACTCATGAGTGGTCCACCACTGAAGCTCCACATCGATCCAACTGCTGAACCTGTCGCCCATCACTCACCAATACCAGTACCAGTACACTGGCAGGGGAAGGTGAAAGCTGACCTTGACAGAGACATTTGCCTCGGAGTCATTGAACCTGTCCCAGTCAGGGAGCCAATCACTTGGTGCCATCGTATGGTGGTTTGTTCAAAGAAAAATGGAGAGCCCCACTCCATCTCCATTTCATCAGGTCCGTTCTGTACCAGAGAGAGTCAAGAAGACAGTATCAGATGCATGGAATGGATACCATAGCGTTCCCCTTCAGCCAGAAGACAGACACCACTACCTTCATTACACCTTGGGGCCATTATTGCTACGGCACAGTCCTACAAGGCTATGTTGCCTCTGGTGATGCCGATCTCACCTTCGAAGAAGACATCAGATCATTCCTCACAGCTGCCGCCTCAGTAGCAACTCTATCCATCACATCTACAAGTGATGACGACATCAGACAACTGGTATCCTTAATCGAAGATGGATTCCCAGACAAAGCGAGCGACCTCCCACAAAGCCTCCAACACTATCATCAGTTCCACAATAACCTATGGATGATGGAGGGGATACCAATCTACAACGAAAGAATTGTCATCCCATCTTCCTTGCGACCACAAATACTTGACAACCTTCATGCTGCCCATCAAGGAGTCGCATCAATGATATCCCACTCTGAAGCATCTGTGTTTTGGCCAGGTATATAACCAATGACATCAAAGACAAGTGTTCCCGATGCCATCACTGCAACATCATGGCACCATTCCAACCTCACCTACCACCAATGCCACCTTCTCTTCCTGAGTACCCATTCCAACTCATCTGCTTGGACTTCTTCCATCACAAAGGAAATGTCTACCTCATCTCTGTCGACCATTACTCCAACTGGCCGATCATCGAACGATCGAGTGAAGGTAGCAAAGGACTCATCAGCAGCCTTCACCGTACTTTTGTCACTTATGGCATTCCAGATGAACTCTCGTCAGATGGCGGTCTGGAATTCATTGCTGGGAACACCAAAGACTTTCTCAAATCCTGGGGTGTTTGACACTGCATATCATCCTTCAGCTTCCCACATAGCAACTGCCATGCCAAAGTAGGGGTCAAGGCAATGAAGAGGATGATAGTTGGCAACACTGGACCAAATGGTGAACTAGACACAGACACTTTCCAATGTGCAATGCTCACTTATTGCAACACACCTGACCTTGAAACTGGCATCTTCCCCGCAATGTGCATTTTTGGCCGACTGACAAGAAGCAGCATCCCAATTCTTCCAGGAAAGTATCTGCTCCACCCCACATGGCAGGACACCCGTCAGAAGAGAGAAGAAACCCTGAGGACTCTCCACTTCAAAATTGCAGAATGATTGTCACTGGGTACTCGACGTTCCCCTCCTCTTCGTGTTGGAGACCATGTTCGAATTTAAAACCAAGTTGGACTGAACCTGGGAAAGTGGGACAACACTGGACAAGTCATCAAAGTCAAACAGCATGATGAGTACATCGTTAGAGTCAGTGGATCTCGGAGAGTCACTCTGTGCAACAGGAAGTTTCTATGCCAATTTGTTCCTGTCATTCCTACTACAAATTGTCACCATCTCCTTGTTTACCCACAACCTTGACAGCCAGCAAGCAAAACCGTCATACTCCAACCACAAGTTGATGTGCCAGCATCTCCTGCAGACGATCATGAGACAATTCAAGAAGATCAATCCCATCTATGATCCCTCCAAGCTCTCCCAGTCCCAACACCTTGAAGATAACCCCTACTGTCCGTAGGTCTACACGTCACTGCAAGCCACCAATGTACCTTGAGGATTATGAACACTGAACAAAACAATTCATTGAACACTGGATGTGACAATGAGTTGAACAATGAATGTTGCAACTTATTGTACAATGTCAGACACTCACGATGTCATTACTTTACTTCATGGACACTGAATGTTGTATTTCACATATGCTACATCTTACAATTTATCATCACAACTCTCCTTGTGAGATCCTTGTGACTGGGGGGGAGATAGAGGGGAATGAACTCTTCATCACCATTATATACTTAATTTAAATCTTTTGTCTTTATCATTTAGATTCTAACATTGCAAGAATATTACTGAATAACAAAGCAAATGGTTGAGACCTATCTACAGTTGATTTGAAGAACCATGCTGAAGACAATTTCCCTTCCTTGTGAAAAATTTTCATATTTAAAAATGGGAAACTTTCATTTGTTTCACATTCAACAATGAAGTTCAGATTTGGATAAAAGTTATTAATTTCTTGCAACTTTTGATCTGTTTCACTTGATTTTACCTCCTGCAAAATATCATCCGTGTATCAAGAATACAGTCTTGCATCTCCTTTCACTCTGCTATTGAATTTATGTAACTGGCCATTTTCAAAATTTGGTGCTGGTGTATTGCCCATCGTCAATCTGCTTGTAGCAACCATCACTTCATCATCATCATATTCGGTTTAACGTCCGGTTTACATGCTAGCATGTGTTGGAAGATTTCTTGAAATTGACTTCCAAGTTATCCTATCCTTCACTAGGTCTCTGCTGACACCTTTTTGTTTCAGATCCATCCTTGTTAGTAACAATACATCAGAAGTACACATTTTTGTTAGTTTGATATAGGCTTTCTGACTCACAGGTGGTTTTGGATAATTGCTTTATCTACAGCAAATCCACACATTCCAAGATGGCTTCCATCACTAGTACATTTGTGTATAAGGAACTAACATTGAAACTAATAATTTCTTTATTGCCTATTATGGTAACACATGATTTCATATATCTATCTATCTATCCATCTGTCTTGTTCCAATGAGCTTACTTCTCATTTTCCTTCCCTTAAAGTTTTAGAGCAGTTTACACATTTTCGTGCAAATGGTTATCTGAATATTATTTGTAACCAATTAGCAGAAATCTTCCTATTCTACAAGCTTCTTCCTGTACACATTGGAACTTTTGAATCCTCTGTCAAATGTCATTTTCTTTTGCTTCTTTAATTAGCCATTTCTTTTTCTCCCTTAACTTCTGTTGAAGATAAGTGGCTACTTGCAGCCTTGCCCAGGAGTAAATAAGAATGAAACAAAGAGAAAAAGTACATCCAGTTGATGTACATTTCACTAAAAGAATAAACAAAGACATTAATTAATGTGCTTCTAAATGAATATATTAAAAGAAAGAGATTTGTTGTAAAAAAGTGTTAGAGGAATCAAGTGTCCATTTTTTCCAAAGACTAGTACATTTTTATTTATTGTTTTCCTTATCTTAGAAGAAAATTTGAAGATCTACATTCCAAGAGGATAGAACCAAATCATTGGTTGGACTATGCTATGATAAAGTATTGTGGAACATTTGAAGAGGATGATGTAAATGATGTAAAATCTTGCATGAAAATAGTGCTGATACTTCCAGCACTTATACCATATTGGGTAGTACATGCACAGGTAAATGCTATATAAGGGATAATATAATTATATTCTTTTAGGTTTTAATATTGTTAAGTACACCACATGCATTATGTTGTAAAGAACATGGCACATTTAGCTCCTTTATAAGGCTTTAATCAGCAAAAACTACACGCTAATTACAATTCAACAAAACATGGTGGCTTGATATAAGAGTCCGCTGACCTAAGTGTTTGTGGGCACACCACAGACATCCAAAACATAGAATAATAATGAATCTGGATAATGTTTTTAATTTAATCGTCACTACACGTTTTAATGTATTTGTGCATTTTTCATTGGTTATGTAGCAGTATAGAGATAAAGTAAATGGTTAGTTTTTACATTGAAAGCTGAATCAATATGAATATTGTCAGCTGTTATTTTGCTTTTAGTTATTGAA
The DNA here is from genome assembly GCA_003991215.1 of Morbakka virulenta. NCBI lineage: Eukaryota > Metazoa > Cnidaria > Cubozoa > Carybdeida > Carukiidae > Morbakka > Morbakka virulenta. The sequence goes on along the minus strand of RDPX01000193.1, from coordinate 857,969 downwards.
ACCAGGAAGTCATTGTTTTAATAACTAAAAACAAAATGGGGTAAATGTTAGCGTATAGCTCAGTGCTAACCTATTTATAAATTATTTTAAAAATACATAGTGACTGCTACATTGTCACATTTGATTGATATTTTCTTGAATGCTCCTGTCGTTTTTGGTATTGACTGTTTTTTCATGCCATCTCACATGATTCTTTAGTGAAGCTGCAAATTAAGAATACGTTTGGGTAAAGGCTACCACTTCCATCACCGTAATAATTAAATACATGTATACTTACATCTATAATCTAGTAATAATATGGTAATTTAATACCAGTCCTGGTGCATTAGAGCTAAATTATCGATTCCTTACAATGTAAACTTTTGTTTGATTGAGTTGTACATTGTGCAACCCAGTTTAAATATTTGCAGAGTAATCAGAGTTGTACCAAAGTAGTATGAAAGTTAACACTTGTCTGAGTCTTTTTTGTTTAGTGAAATTTGACATGAGGGACGTATTTCCCTTTTTGGTTTTGTTTAAACAATGTGGGTTACATGTTTTATTAACACTACAGTGAAGCTTTGGTTGATTTTGTAACTCCTTACCATTGAACTGTTTCATTTCTGTGTTTCCCAATGGTTTTAAATGTTCTTTCAAATTATGTAGATATTTTGAAATGTGGTGGACCATAGCAACTATTTATGCCAATAGTTTGACCCCAAATTAAAAAATAATTTTTAAGATTTTTTTTTTCTTCTTAAATTAAATGCAAACTATTCAGTATATTCCTATCACCCTTTGATAATATTATCTATCAATTTATACTAATAAAATTTAAATATCTTTATTTTTTTTATTAGGCTTGTCATACCTGTAAACCATACAATTTCTGTGATGCATCACAAAATTGACAAAAAGCTTCTTTGTAGTATTTATGTACTCATCCATACCAATCAACACTTTCCTTATTTCACTAAAAGTCTTTGTGACAATGTAGTAATCCTTGTTAAACACTGTTAATTGTTATGCTTCAAATGTGTGAAACTTTGGGCATTTTCTACTATGCATTAATCATTGGTAAAAATTGTTAATTAAGTGATTAATTTTCAGACAGCTTTTCATTGTGTAAGACATGTTTTGGTTCTTTAATAATATTTTGAAACTGCGTCTTTGAAATTAAACATTTGTTTTAAAATTTTTTTCATTAACTTAGTTCCAGTTTAGTATAAAGGTAATCTATGTTTTATGAAAAACAATATTTGTTACCACATTCTTAAGATGGATATAAAATAGTCAACTAAATCAGGAAAGGAATTAACTGTTAATTGTTAAGGATTGTTATCCTATAGAATTTTTTCAGCTATTACTACTAAATTACAGACAATCACAAAATCAGCATATGGCATCTACCTCATCGTTTCATTTTAATGTATGCATCTTGTTCATGTAAAGTACAGGTTGCTGTGATGTTATATTTCAGGTTAAAACTTAATCAACTAGAGAGTGCATGGTCAATTTCATTTGCTGCAATTTATTATTTGTCATTGAAATTCTAATTAAACAGGTATGGCAATACTTAGTCTCTCAGTCAGCAGTCAGTCAAGACCTATCAATTTTCCATAATAAATGCAGTTTTTCTTTTACACAGTTTCTTCAATATTGCCATTAGATTTCATTATGATTTATGTAATTACTTAACACATACACTCGTAACTAGTCATCTGTAACTAGCTACTTTATTTTTTGATCCTTGCTTGTATTGACAGTTTATGTATCATTATCATTCTATTTATTGTCACAGAAATTTACTATTTTGCTTCAGTGAGTTCTATGATAATATTTCCCATGTTTTAGTTTCATAGTCTCTTCCTTTGTTTTCATTGGTGTTTTACCAACGTCATCACAAAACTTGTTAGTTTTTTCTCTTTTTTTGCAAACATTAGTGCTGTATTTTTACACCATATTGGTATCAATTCTAACCATTGTAACCCTTAATATTTAATTCTGTGAACACACCCAGCCACTTATTTTTTATTTTAACACATTGTTTTATATTATTTTGAAAAATGGTAAATAGATTACTGTTATTTCTGAATAGATAATAATGCAAAGTCATTTTTTATGTTTGTCACTGTTGGTGAGTTGTTAAAACCAGTAAAAAATTTGAAATGAAATGTAAAGTTAAATTATATGGTTATTAAACTTATTGTGTTTTATTACTCTGTGCATAAAGTAAAACAGTAGAAAATATTTTAAATTATTGTTATATTACTGTTTAAATTATTATTAAAATTTTTATCAATAATGTTTTGATTTATTCGTCCAACACATGCTAGCATGTAAAACAGACGTTAAATCAAATATGATGATGATGATGATGATGATGATGAATGTTTTGATTTATAACAAACCAAACACTAATATTTGGTCAAATGATATGTGGAATTTTTTAAAATAAAGATCTTATTATTATACATTTCCTCTGCCTGTTGCAGATTGTCCACCAACATGGCAAGATCTTAGTTCTAATCTTTTAAATTAGTATATATAATGAATTTTTACCTCATACCCATGGTACCCTTACACCTTTTTAGCAGTTACCTTTTACAAATTTGTATCAGCAAAGGAGTATTGTTACAGTACCATAGGTTTTACTATAGGACCAATTCTCATTTGCTGATAGTTAAATTGTTAAAGAGCAATAGTTATTTCTCCTTACTCATATTTTTATCCTTTTAATTTGCTATGACCCCTTTTCTAGCTTACTTAGCTTCCAAGTCACTTTAATTTTCATTTACATTTTTGTCATTTAGGTTTTGTTGTTTTGCTTTTTATTTTGTTGCTGAAATGATGTATCCACTGAATTTTTGTTACAATAAAATACATATAAATAAGTTTACTAGAATTATTCCAAGGCTATGTAAATCACAAAACTTGGCCATTAGCTTGAGTATTTTAATATAAGGATTTTTTTTCATCACAGGTATTCAGCACTTTTATGTATCAAGGATTTCATTTGGACCTTGACTTAATGGGAATACAATTACCAACAACATTGATATGTTTGATTGGAATATTGTTAGCACTTTTTACATTTTTATTGATAGAAAAAGCTATTCTGAAATTCATTCATAGCAAAGGGATTCAGTGCCCAGCTGTTGTTAAAATAGTATTTGGAATGGTATTGGCATCACTGTCTGTGTTTGCAGGTAAGGCATTATATTATTTTACCCACACAGGCATTAAATGTTTTCTTTCTCTAAGAACTTTTTAAACTAGAGAGAGAGGCAGAGACACAGAGACACACACACACAGAGACAGAGAGACAGAGAGACTTATCATCAATAATTATGATGACTCGAGAGAAATCTGTTGAAGCTTATGTATAGCAAAAAGTGCAATGGTCTTATTAACAAATATATGGAAAGACAAAAGTATTACTGTTACTACAAAGAAAAAACTGCTATATGCATTAATTTTTAGCATAGCCAGTCATGGCTCAGAATGTTAGGTATTGAAAAATATAGACAAGAAGAAGATTGAAGTATTTGAATTATGGTGCTATCGTCGTCTAATGCGCATCAGTTGGACTGAAAAGAAAACTAATGAATGGATAGAAAAGATGTATGTAAACGAGACGTTATTAACAACTATAAATCGTAGAAAAATGGCTTTTATTGGACACATACTAAGGGGAAACGACATAACTAGTGATTTATTACTTGGAATGGTTCATGGCACGAGAGGAAGAGGAAGCCCGAAAGTTAGATATAGCGACAACATTAAAGAGATTACTGGTGGAAGAAGTATGGTTCAGTTGTACAGAATGGCACAGGATAGAAGGAAATGGAGAGCCACAGCAGTTTACTTTGAATGTCCCATATGATGATGATGATGATGATGATGATGAATGTTTTGATTTATAACAAACCAAACACTAATATTTGGTCAAATGATATGTGGAATATTTTAAAATAAAGATCTTATTATTATACATTTCCTCTGCCTGTTGCAGATTGTCCACCAACATGGCAAGATCTTAGTTCTAATCTTTTAAATTAGTATATATAATGAATTTTTACCTCATACCCATGGTACCCTTACACCTTTTTAGCAGTTACCTTTTACAAATTTGTATCAGCAAAGGAGTATTGTTACAGTACCATAGGTTTCATTTACATTTTTGTCATTTAGGTTTTGTTGTTTTGCTTTTTATTTTGTTGCTGAAATGATGTATCCACTGAATTTTTGTTACAATAAAATACATATAAATAAGTTTACTAGAATTATTCCAAGGCTATGTAAATCACAAAACTTGGCCATTAGCTTGAGTATTTTAATATAAGGATTTTTTTTCATCACAGGTATTCAGCACTTTTATGTATCAAGGATTTCATTTGGACCTTGACTTAATGGGAATACAATTACCAACAACATTGATATGTTTGATTGGAATATTGTTAGCACTTTTTACATTTTTATTGATAGAAAAAGCTATTCTGAAATTCATTCATAGCAAAGGGATTCAGTGTCCAGCTGTTGTTAAAATAGTATTTGGAATGGTATTGGCATCACTGTCTGTGTTTGCAGGTAAGGCATTATATTATTTTACCCACACAGGCATTAAATGTTTTCTTTCTCTAAGAACTTTTTAAACTAGAGAGAGAGGCAGAGACACAGAGACACACACACACAGAGACAGAGAGACAGAGAGACTTATCATCAATAATTATGATGACTCGAGAGAAATCTGTTGAAGCTTATGTATAGCAAAAAGTGCAATGGTCTTATTAACAAATATATGGAAAGACAAAAGTATTACTGTTACTACAAAGAAAAAACTGCTATATGCATTAATTTTTAGCATAGCCAGTCATGGCTCAGAATGTTAGGTATTGAAAAATATAGACAAGAAGAAGATTGAAGTATTTGAATTATGGTGCTATCGTCGTCTAATGCGCATCAGTTGGACTGAAAAGAAAACTAATGAATGGATAGAAAAGATGTATGTAAACGAGACGTTATTAACAACTATAAATCGTAGAAAAATGGCTTTTATTGGACACATACTAAGGGGAAACGACATAACTAGTGATTTATTACTTGGAATGGTTCATGGCACGAGAGGAAGAGGAAGCCCGAAAGTTAGATATAGCGACAACATTAAAGAGATTACTGGTGGAAGAAGTATGGTTCAGTTGTACAGAATGGCACAGGATAGAAGGAAATGGAGAGCCACAGCAGTTTACTTTGAATGTCCCATTAGATGATGATGATGATGATGATGATGATGATGATGAAGAAGAATAATAATAAGAAGAAGATGGAGTTTCGGAAACCATGATTTAGTCAGGTTTTGATAGCATTTGTCAGATGATCAGGTACTTTGGCAAGTTTCAGCATCCGAAGTAGCGATAAATGTGGTATGGAGTCAAAATCCTTGTTATTGTCTAACCATATATAGTATACGAGTCCCTTCTTATTGGTTTTACTTCCTTTAGTAGATTTTTATCAGCAACTTAGTCACTCTTGATCACATAATTTTTGTTTACGTGATCTTTTAAAAAATAATTGATACAACTCATACACTTTTTACTGGATATTCAAACAGGCTATTGGATGATATTTTTCCTGTGTCTCCTTGGTCTTTGGTAAAAATACTATGTGGGCACTACTTGGTCATTGGGGTAGTGCTTTATTATAATGGACAAGGTTATTGAAGCTGGATGCTAATATATCTCTGTAACCTGTAAGGTTTTTGCACTAGAATGCTGTTATTTTGTCTTTGCCAGGGGATTTTTTGGGGTGTAATTTTTAAATTGCTTTATTGAGTCTAAACCTGTCAATATTATAGTTTGTGGGTATGACTGTATGTATTCATACAGGTCTATAACTAGAAGAAGCACACTGTATTGTCTGGTTTCATTGAAGGTGCCCCAAGGCTGCTAAGATAATGCCAATACTTCTTGTGTATTATATTTTTATTAATTAACCTGGCAAAAGACTTGTCCTCCTTTTCAGCTGTGCTCATTACTTATTTTTTCCAGTATTTTTGTATAATATAGTAGTGTAATAATATAATCAGGTTTTTAGTGTAATTGATTAGCCTTTACTTATTAATTAGGTCAATTGCATGACTTACGCAGATATCAGACATCACTACCAAAAACCAGCTTACAGCAGTAAAATGCATTTTTCTTTTTTTTTTCTTTTTTGTATTTTTCTTTGCCAATTCTTGTAAACCGTATGTCAAATACATGACTCAGGTTGTAAATTTGTGGTCCAATTGACTTCATGACTGAAATAGCAGAGAAGCAGCAAGAAGGACATTGCCATTGGGATTTATGTGTTATGACCACCTGAAGATTGCATTCAGAGCAGTGTTGTCACCTTATAGTCATACATATATGAGGGCAAATGAGTGTCATCCTGAGACTGGTCAGAATTGGAAGCATTGGCATTGTGTTTCATTCTAACAGAATTCTACAGGTATTAAAAAAATTAGTTTTTAGATTACTTGAAAGCAAAATTAAGGTTAATTGACGTGCCAATGTGCCAGTATAAATCACCCCTCCCCCCCAACAGCATGACCGAGACCAAAATGTAGAAAGGATTATAGACAATGCCCATTATTTTAGTGTTTAATGCATCTTTTATGTTTCATTTAACTTTTTACGTCAATACACGTACTTGGTGTTATTTTTTCTGTAGCGGGATGTGTAGAACTTGTAGCCAGGCAGCAAGGCAATGCCAATGGTAGATTTCAACAAAAAATTGGTTATGCAAATTTCACAGCAGTGCACTTATCAGTTTTTTATCAATTGCCGCAGTATGTACTTTGGGGATCAAGTGAAATATTTGTTGGAGTGACAGGTATGGTGGTTTAAGGCCAATTTAGCATAATTCCTATGCATAGTATCACTTCTTGAAGTTTTGATTTTTGATTGGCTTACTGTTTTTCACTGGTTGCTTTTTGTTGAGTAAATGATTTATAAAACATGAAAGCTAGTTATGTTCAGAGAAAATGGAATGTTAGTTTAACAATAGTTTACTGATTATATTCTGTAAGGATCCATCAATCAGTATCTAATAGATCATTCAATTAGTAAATAAAATATCGAGGTTGGAAAATAGGTAAGATGTTGATTTTTGCACTCAAGGTCGCTAGCTGAACGGGACAGTTGTTGTTTAATCTTAGCCATATGCCTTCAGAAAATTTGATAATAATTTTTCAATCAGTTTTTGAAAAAAAATTCCTTTGTTTGATAAGTACTTTATAAGTACACTTCACATTGTGAAGATCTGCCACCTGTTGACCTGCTACAATCAACTTTTTGATTTTGAAACTGTTCCACCCATCCATAGCAACTATTTTCAGCACCACTAAGTTCTTGACTGCTGTGTGTGTGTGTAAGCTGCTGGAGACCAAGTGACAAGGCTGCACCGGGAATATCTCTCCCAACTACAGGGGCGTCGAAGACGCACATTTCCTGGTTGGATTTTTTTAAAAAATTCTCCAAATCGACGACGAACCAGATTCAAAATCGCATGAACAACGAAATCGATTTCTTCAATGGTACGGAAGAACAGCTTGAATCGAAGGCTATTCGTTACTAACCAGTAAGAAAAACCTGGCTAATCAGTATCCAGGCATCACCACGTGGAGGTTGCCTTCATGGACGCCCTCTTGACTGCTATTCAAGTACACCTTTCCTGAGAAACTTTATGTCTCTGATTATTTAAAACTTTTACCTGATTTTTTATATGGCCAAATTAATATACAATGTATAGGTAACCTTTGCCTTTCTTTGTAAATTATATTAGGCAAGCACTTTATACCTTTTGGTTTCCTCAGTGCCTATTAGCTACAAGCACGTCATATAGATACTCGTGTATTTGTACAAACGGGTTTCATGTTTTTTTTGTTTTCGTCGCTTGGTGTGTTTTATTAAACCTGGACATTCCTTATGTATTTCATTCTTTATCATGGGTCGACAGATGTATTGCTTCTCCATACTTTACTCAACAGTTGAGAGTGATATTTATTGCTTGGAACTATTCACATCACGTTACTTTTACACAACAAATTAGATGCCTACTGGTGTAAGTAATGTTCCTCCATCATCTCCATTCCTTTTTCCTCTGCCCATTTCCGTATATCTTATTTCGGGTTCATTGAGACCCCTTCCTTTCAAATGCATTTTCTTATTATCATCAAATATCATTTGACATGCTGAATGGAAATCTGAATATCCTTTTGGTAAATAAATGCGTAATGGCCTGCATACTTTGACTTAAAAACTTGTTCAAGTGTATAACNGAATATCTCTCCCAACTACAGGGGCGTCGAAGACGCACATTTCCTGGTTGGATTTTTTTAAAAAAATTCTCCAAATCGACGACGAACCAGATTCAAAATCGCATGAACAACGAAATCGATTTCTTCAATGGTACGGAAGAACAGCTTGAATCGAAGGCTATTCGTTACTAACCAGTAAGAAAAACCTGGCTAATCAGTATCCAGGCATCACCACGTGGAGGTTGCCTTCATGGACGCCCTCTTGACTGCTATTCAAGTACACCTTTCCTGAGAAACTTTATGTCTCTGATTATTTAAAACTTTTACCTGATTTTTTATATGGCCAAATTAATATACAATGTATAGGTAACCTTTGCCTTTCTTTGTAAATTATATTAGGCAAGCACTTTATACCTTTTGGTTTCCTCAGTGCCTATTAGCTACAAGCACGTCATATAGATACTCGTGTATTTGTACAAACGGGTTTCATGTTTTTTTGTTTTCGTCGCTTGGTGTGTTTTATTAAACCTGGACATTCCTTATATATTTCATTCTTTATCATGGGTCGACAGATGTATTGCTTCTCCATACTTTACTCAACAGTTGAGAGTGATATTTATTGCTTGGAACTATTCACATCACGTTACTTTTACACAACAAATTAGATGCCTACTGGTGTAAGTAATGTTCCTCCATCATCTCCATTCCTTTTTCCTCTGCCCATTTCCGTATATCTTATTTCGGGTTCATTGAGACCCCTTCCTTTCAAATGCATTTTCTTATTATCATCAAATATCATTTGACATGCTGAATGGAAATCTGAATATCCTTTTGGTAAATAAATGCGTAATGGCCTGCATACTTTGACTTAAAAACTTGTTCAAGTGTATAACGTCACATCGCTACAAGCAAGTCTTGTCAGCCAACATGGTCTTTCACCCCTTAAAGTTATTGTAAAGTCACTGTACGCAAAACCCTAACAATTATCCCAGCGAGGTAGTACTTGGTGCTCTCTGTCAAGAAATGACAGTAAATTCCAATCCAGTCTCTAAAATATCTTCCATATTTGGAGGGTATTGTGAAACTGAAGTAGAGATGAGAACTTTTTTGGACAGTATCTGCTTTCTCTCTGGTTGAGCAACATGCCTCTCTTCTACGGTTTAGGCTTGAGCTTCCTCATGACACAGAGAAAGCCTGAAAAATCGAGTGAGTGCACATTTCCAGGACACAGTGCCATTCTGGTCTTCCAGTTAGGTCATGGCTATGAAATTCCACTTATTTCAAGAGCCAGCATTAAGTGGTATTACTGTTTAACCCAGAATCATCATTGGTGATTTAAACGCCCATAGCACAAGATGGGACTATGCCGAAAATGACAGAGACGGGGACCTCGTTGAATCTTGGGCACAATCACTTGACCTGACACTAATTCATGACTCAAAGATCCCAAAGTCCTTCCTCAGTGCCAAGTGGAAGCGGGGCTGCAAACCCGATCTCTGCTTTGTGACCAACCAACTATCCCATACTGCTCAGAAGGGGGTCTTATCCCCTATTCCCATATCCTAACACCGACCAATCGCCATCAGGTTATACACAGTCCTAAGTATATTAGACATCCCGTTCAAACGTAGATTTAATCTACGCAAAGCTGACTGGGAAGGCTTTAGACAAACTCTTGACTTCATGCTAACCGACCTGCGTCCAATTCCACAGAACTACTCAGCTTTCAAACAACGAATGCACAAAGCCGCATGCCTGCACATCCCCCGGGGGTGCCGCACAAAATACCTTCCTGGTCTTACCAGCGACTCAAAACGTCTGCTCCGAGACTATGAGGTAATGTTTAGTTCTGACCCAATGACCAAACTCTTCAGATTCGGGAGCAACTTCTTGATATGGTTGGAATGGAGCGCAGGACGGCCTGGCAAAACATGATTGGGAATACAGACATGAAAATTAAACATTAAAAAGGCCTGGAGCACGATCAAAAGGCTAGGAGAAAACAAGACCGATCCTCCCAAACAATGCAATGTCACACCCAATCAGGTGGCAAGTCAACTGGTGGCAAATGGACGGAGCAAAGAAAGGAGAAGACACACTGTCATCCCAAGACCAGAACATGTCTTACCTAACTCGCCCTTTCTCTGCTGAAGAACTCAACCAAGGCACCAAACAAT
>RDPX01000193.1:787773-838869 GCA_003991215.1 Morbakka virulenta | reverse complement strand
ATTGCCAACCAAGGTTTACGACCTCGTCCTGGCCGGAAAAAAGAAATAAAGGGACACACTTAACTCCGCCGGACGTCAACCCAGTATTTCAAGGTCTCAGAGTAGGCCAACAGGTGCTACACCTTGCCTAAGGGTGACCTGGATTTAGTTGTGGCAAAGGGTAACCTCATTCGCCCACGTCGAAACTCCACAACCGGATGCAGTTTAATGTCAATACTCAGGACATATTATTATTATTATTATTATTATTATTATTATTATTATTATTATTATTTTTATTTTTATTACTTTTTAGATAGTTGACCAACTGAACCTACACATTTTTTTTTCATTGTTATTTTCTGTTTCTAGGCTTAAAAATCTGCCAACATCATCTGTTATATAGGGTAGGCTTCTTTCAATGATAGTTTTTATTTGACATTCTCGATACTTGTTTTATTATACTGCGTTTTCTTACGAAATACACCCTTTTCTCGACGGATATATGACCAACTGAATTCTAAGGTACAAGCACAGATGGGCTGAGCTGCCCAATACCTAAAATATCCATAATAAAAGGGTTTGTCCATCATTAGCTCTGGTTAACATGTAGTTATTGTATCATTATACATGCATATATATATAGGGCAGACACGCTTGTATTACCATTACATTTTACGTACTTCTTTACAAGATTCCTCCAAAACGGATGGTATAAAGAATATAAAGGATAAGGAATATGGAAGGGTTATTGGCAAAGGATAAATTTTGTTGCTGATTAGTTTATGGTCTGAGGTTCTTTGATGCTGATATTACATACTGGAGTGTGGTGGATGTGAAAATATAAATCTTAACTGATTATGCCCCACGCCCCCCAGGTTTGTCGCGTTTTTGACTAAAAGGTCATAGCACTCTCAAGTCTCCCATGATGCTATGCTACATATACATATACAGGTATCTACACTGATATTTGGATAAAACTAGAGCATTTCCATTTTTTAGAGTAAAAGGTTTCATGGTGTATGTTCCTGCACATACCGTTTCAATTTATTTCCACCTTTCATTTTGGTTATAGCGGAGCAATTATTTTCCTTTTGTCGACATTCTGTATTTTGTAAAATGAATTGTATTTACTATCTATAATGGATTTTCATTCCCAGAAAGTAATTGTTTTATTTTGAATTAGACTTGTAACGTAAATATTTATTTTACACATTTAATCAGATGTACCAGTAAGAAAAACTCTAACATTACAGTATTCAGAGTTTCATGTCATTCACAATCTTCAGCTGTATACAAATACTTACTTGAAAAAATTTTTCTACAAAGATGTAAAACAAATAATTGTGTAACCTGACCTTCTGAAAAGCAACTGTTGATAACAAAAGAGGGTGCAACTACAAAACAGGAAACTGGCAGTAGAAAATCATTATCTATTGTCAGTCTTTTGATTTGAAATTTTTACACATTTCACACATAAAATTAATCGCTTTCCAAGTTTAGACGAAATGGGTGTTAAAATTTTCTGTTTGTCGTGAGGAATAGAGGAATTTTTGAATTTAGCTACGTCTTGTTCAGCACATTTTTATTATTGACTTCAATTATAAGCTGTGTTTATGTACTTTTATATTTACAGTGTATTTCTTAAAGTCATTTGGCGCATGATATAAAAGTTGTTTCAACGAACGTCCACCGAAATTTTAAACAGCGCATATTAAATGAGCATTTAAGGAGGAGTACGTTGGGTTTTTTCCAAGATCACTGAAACTAGGATCTTTCCTGCGGGATTTTCGGGACAAACGTTTTGGGACGTGACTGTTCGTTGTGGCACAACGCAATTGGCTGTTGATTGTCTTGGGAAATATGTTGGTAGAGCCAAATGTAATCCACTAAAGAAGCCACGCATATTTTTTTTTTCGCTTTAGGCTCCGACCCGGTTGAAAGTCAACATTGATGACGGCATTATAATGCGCTTTTAACTAGCGTTTAGGTAGCTTATTGTTTTATAGACAACTGGCTCTTATCCAGAATTTCGTGATTGGTTTGGCTAGCGTTTTTGGTGCAAAACCAGGAGTTCTGGCTAAGACTTACTCAGAAATACGGCCAGACCCCCCCCCAAAAAACCCACCCTCATGTGTCAAGGTTTGCTTTTATTTCATTTCAGCAAGAGAAATTGGCTTTTATTTCAATCATAGGTTCCTATATTGGTTCCTGACCCAAGGTGATTAGCCCAAAACTTTGACACACTATTTTTACTCTGGAATGTGACAAGAAGTCGTCCTTTAGGAGTTCCTGTTCTTCGCCCTGGGTCTTTGCTGCTCCTTTGCATTGCAAGGAAAGAAATTTGATGACTTTTTTTTTCATCATGAATTTTTAAATGAAAATTGCTCTAGGAAGCCATAACTTAACACTTAACTTAATTAACTTTCACTTAACTGCTGGTAAGCGAAGCGAGACAGCAGGCCTCTTATCAGCCGCAGTTTCCGTTTCAGTTTGTAAAAATAATCTATGTCCTATCCTGTACCAGGGGGGTGAGTGTTCAAAGAGCAAACTAAATTGTCGGAAGGCCCCATTTTTCGAGCTATCGGCACAAATATTGGCATGAAGATGTGACTTGACAATGCACAGATTTTCATTTAGACCATCAGTCATGTAAATTTGCTAATTAATGAGTAATTAACTCATCATTTGCTTATGATACAAAAGTCACAAATTTGACTAACAAATAGAAAAAGTTGATTAAATATAACTAATGTGCCTTAAAATACACACATTCTCATATATATTTTTAGTCATGTATATTTGCTAATTAATGAGTAATTAACTAATTGTTATTTGCGAGCTAGCAGGACATCTACCCTCCAACCAATATCAAGCTGGTTAGTCGGGAAAATATTTTTAGGAGGGTCGTCTGTTCCTTGTTATAAACATAGAGATTTATGGAAAAATTGGTAAAAGAAACAATCCGAACTAGAGAAGCTGTCTCCTAGCTAACTTATTCAATTTTAGGCAACAAACCAGGATACCTCTACAACGGATAAGCATTTTCATAATCAATAAGAGACTACAGTGCTATCGGATACTCGAAGAAAGTAAAGCAAATATAATACAACCCAACTAATATTGAAGGCGGCGACTATTGTAATCAATACCACGAGAAAACTTGCAAACACTTTAAGAGGCAACGGGGTTCCTCCTCTGCCCTTATTTTTGGAATACAGAGCTGAGTTCGACTTCCACAAACATGCACCCACGATTAAGGAGGCTGCCAAAGGACGCTCCTACATAGGGGTGAATCCAAAAGTAAGTAGATGATGTGTACACATGATTCAAGTAAAGCAGGCTGCAAGGGATACGTCACTCGTGCATTTCAGATACTATGGTCTAAAAAGCAAGGTTAGTTTATCACAAAACGCACGTTGACAAAAACACAAAAAAGCCGGGTATATTTCAAAAAGCTTTCGAACGCACTTTTCCGAATCGGCTTAATAGTATCTTCAGCTTATCAAGAAACAAAATTGAAATCAAATGTACGAGTGAAAAGTTCAGAGAATACTTTTAGACAATTATAAAAACCATTTAAGGGACTGCTTTTCGATTAATTTGCATGGAGCTTAAGCATCCCACTTTTACCCAAGGTGTCAGCAAGGTTTTTAATCCGATTACGTTCCGAAGGTAATCATGGACTGGGAACTGCAACGTTTTGGGCGTTAGAGTTCAATAAGACTAGATGGCCTTTTTGGTTGCCGTTTAAAGGACTTTGTCAACCATATACCCATTCTGCTGTGTCAAAAGGACACCTGCTGTATAAAAAAGTGCAAATGCCACAGCCCTCTTGAAGCCTAAAGTCGTATTTTTTTTAGGAAACTACTCACCAATATTGCTGCTTCCAGTCTTGTCTGAAATACTGGAAAGTATCTATATAATTTGATGAATGTTCCAGAGAATGCTATTTTCCCATCCCTATTCAATACATAGTCGGTTGTACACACTCCATCAAATTAGTTGAAACCTTGGTGTGGGTTAAAATTCGAAAATAACTGAACCCTGGTACACTGGTCGATCCATTTTATCTTGAATTGATATAAACATTCGGTACAAAAGAATACACCTTCCTTGTGAAAATAATTGAACAGTCTTGTGTAAGACGAAAGGAGCTGGTTCAGTTTACTGTTTGTCTTTTAAACAGAATAGGTAGCTGAAGGTCAAGTTTGGGATCATTTTCCTTTGCTATTCTTTACAGGGACTTAATGGATCTTGCCAAGAACTTAAAATCATAGACTATCTAGATAGTTCCTTTGTTATCTTTCGGACAAAAACGTTGATATAAGCAAAACAACTCTACTAGACAAAATAAAAAACCGAAAAATTACATTCTTTGAGCACATAAGGCTGCACAATTCCCTTCAAAAAATGATAATGGAAGGTATTGTTAAGGGTAAGCCAGGAAGAGGAAGAAAAAGGACCACCTCGACAGGCAATATTGCTGATACGATGAAGAAAAACATCAACAGGTGTGCCAAACTGGTATTTAACAGACAAGTGTGGAAGACTATGTCAGCCCACCTCTTTGAGATGACACCCCGTTAAGGTAAGTAAAACCGTTTGAATGTCTAAACATTTGAAATCCCTTGGAGAGCATCCGAAGTTTATCTATTTGGCTATTTATTTATTTACGTATTTATCTATTTGTCTATTAATTCATTCATTTGATTTAATAATTATCTATTTATTTATTTATTTATACATACATAGTCTTTGTATAGGAACATCGACTAAGGTTTGTAAAATAACTGTTTTATTTTCATGCCCTGTTTTGACATTAAAGTTCAAAATAACATGAAGGGTCAGTGGTTAAAAATTAAAATTTATCCAAAAAGAGAAGAGTCAAGCAAAGAAAGCTCAGGCGAAATAAAATTGAAAATGAGTTGAAGCTGAAAAACAACAGTAAAATATATTAAATTGAGAAATTAGCGTGTTCGCGAAAAACTGATAAAGATGCGATAGGAGGTCGAAAGACAATTTGATTCCAATGAAGAAAAAAAATCAATTTATAAAACCTAAATAAATTTTGAAGCTGTTCAAATTGAAGTAAAATTATTGAAATCGTCTTTAGGTCGAAGGTCAATCGAAATATTGTAAATTGATCCATGATAAAAATTAAAAGATTACTTAGTAGATTATCCTTTATTGTTGAGTTAAGTGTTTTGAATATATTTTATTTCTAGATTTCTTGTTATGTTAAATGACGTAAAAATAATTCGGATGAACAAAACATTTTTTTGAAATGGTGCAAGAAATAATTCAGTTGTTTTTAAGTAAATCAAATGTACTGATTCCAAAAATAAAATTAGTTTTTTACCTTTAGCTCTAGGTTTTTTGCTCTTGAATATAACTATATATCTGAAATGGGTAAAAAATAAGACAGACTGATAACTAAAATTTATTTTGAGTTTAGAATCCTTAACATACAAACGGTTTGGAATCAAGTCAAATGCTTCATTTCTGTGACAAGAGAATTCTATAGCTCCCTGGCATTTTTTTAATTATAATTTTATCAACATAGTATTTTTCCGGTATCAAAAAGGAATTTGTGTTTTTCTTTAAATCTTTGCCGGGAAAAAAATGCGTAATTATAACCTCAACGGAGACGCCTGGTTTTAGTATCCGATCCAAAAGACGTATTTTTTTTGCCAATACTTTAACACCAGTATTTAAGTGTACGTTTCTTACCCCGTATCCACCATCATTTATAGTTGTGGAGACATTTTGTTTGCAGAATACCAGTTTTGTTACGCGAATGGTGAGCTCCTTCAATACACCAAACGAAAAAATACTATTCGTTATAACTTCAAAGATTTTATTAAGGTTATTAATTCTTTGTCATAATTAATATTATCATAATTAATATTAAATAGTCGTTTCTTGTAGAGCTAGTCTTAATGCTGGATAATTCCGGGAATTGTGTTAGATATAGGTATCCACTGTGGCGACTCTTGGCGAGATATAGCCGAAAGGGAAACAAGAAGAAGAAGAAGAAGAAGAAGAAGTGTTAGGCAAAAGATTAGGAGAGTGGCTTCGGTGTAGAAAATACCCCATGGTGCATAGCAGGGTCTTAACACAGGCGAACAAAATTTTTTTGAAACGGTGCATGCAATGTTTCAGTAGTTTTTAAGTAAATTAAGTGTGATGATTCCAAAAATAATATTACTTTTTTACCTTTAGCTCTAGATTTTTTGCTCTTGAATATACTTATATATCTTAAATGGGTCAAAAATAAGACAGACTGGAAAGGCTTTGCAATAGAGAAACTCAAACAAATAGAAGTTTGCTTGCTTGCAAAAGTAATTTCAGCATAGCTTACAAAGATTTGTACAAAAATGTAATTCAAATAATTTCCAAGTATCATGGCATAAACCTCCGTTTCCTAGACTTTGTGGAGTGTTCTGCATTTGGATTATCTCGTTTTATGTCCCAACAGTAGTTTTGATACCCCATCTTCCTTGATACCTCTTTTTGACTTTAATGGCTTGATTAACTCGTTCTCCCTGTTCATCACCAAACTTCTCCGGAAATTTGGCCATGTGGCTATGTAGGTAGTGAACCTTGATGCTCATGTTTGCTCCAAAAATGTGAAACTTTTCCAACTTGTTACCAACTAACACTTTGTAGTTGTCAGTCTTACAATTTCCAAGAAAACCCTGAATTATATCTAGGAATGAGCACCAGGCATCCAGCTCAATTAAGCTTGTCGCATTTTTGAAGTTTCTAATTTCTAAGGTTCTAATCCTTTACTAATTGTCGTATTTGCGGACCATCAAAAATGCCGGCTTTTAATTTTTCCATGCTTAGTCCAGGAAATACTTCACAAATGTAAAGAAAGCAAGCACCATTTCACAAATGATCCAATTGTGCTGATCGTACTTTATTGAGTTCTGGACATGCCTGACAGCCTCATGTTTCTTTTATTTTAGTTGAGTGTGCGATTGGAATTAAAGCATACTCGTTTGCTACATGGAGAAGTATACATTTCAAACTTCTTTTAGAACTGTCAATAAACAATCTCAAGGTACTTGCTTCATACCTTGCAACACCCAACTTCATCAAAAGATCAGGAATATCCTGGCAAAAGACAAGATCGTCTTTATGCTCTGCAAATTGAACGGATTCTGAATCCGTTTTCCGATTAAAGGTGATTTTAATTCGAAGTGACAACAAAAGTTCAATGTTGAAATCTCTTACTAAATGTTCGACGCGTGGTGAAAAATATATTTAGAACATTTATATCTATTTTGTAGTAAATTTTTCTAGTCTGCTTTCTATGAAAAATGTCTGGAGTTTCATGTAAGAAATGTCACCATTGGCAATGCTGTTGAACTGCCTCTGCAAGAAAAAGGAAGAAAATCTTACAGAGTAGAAGAAAAGATAAAAATTGCCAAGTATGTTAATACCTATGAGGTGCCAAATGCATTGCGACGGTACGAAGGCGAGTTTTAAATATTAAAGAGAGTACAATTCGTGGATAGTTATCAATGTTCCGTTCAAAAGTTAATCGTAAGGTTCCGTCTGAAAATGTTGTTATACCAAGCAAGCGTGGAAGGCCTCTATTACGTCCTGAAGAGATAAATGTAAAGCTTGGAACATTTCTCGTCGCTGAGAGAAAAGACTGTGTCATAATGTGTATGGCGTCCTAATGGGTTTCATAAAAAGCAATTTGCAGAAGTATGGGAATCTTTTAGTTTTTTGTGACTGATGGTTGGTTGCAATTCTTGTTTCAGAGAATGGACTTTGTACAAAGGGTGTCCAGAACTTCGAGACCAGTCGTGGTTGAGTCTGTGGAGAAAGATATAGACATTGTTTTCACATGATATTTCTACCTGTGTATAAAAATATAATATACCGGGTGAGGGCACAATAAATGTTGATCAAACTCCTTCAAAGTATGTGATGACATTGAGTGTGCCGATGACAAAAGTGCAACTGCTGCTCGTTAGCCGAAATACTGGATGGAGATACCTTGCCTTTTCAACTGACGTACAAAGGGGACACAAAGCCTCATTACCCACTGCTACATTTCTTGGAAGCTTTTCCCTGAGTTTTAATGAAGCGTAGTGGAGAAACGAACAAGCAAGAGACCTTGCGATTGATAAGGAAACTCAATGCCTCGTACATTCGCAAGAAAGAGAAGAGTTGGGACTAACTTAAGATCAGACATAATGTCTTATTTGGGAAGCTTTAAGGCTCAATTTTCGAAAAACGTTACAGTAGAACTTGAGCGTTTAGACATCAAAGTGGCATCTGTACCAAAAAAAACATGACACACCCTCTCCAGCCCTTACGTTTGACCAATAAGTTAACAGTCAAAAAGATAGAACAGCGAGAGTTTAGGGATTAATTTAAGACATGGATAGCAGAAGCTCTTCTGGATGATCCAATCAAGACAGTGACAACCATCATGATCAAACTCAAGTTGCCGCGGCTTCAAATCTACCTTGACGCATTGGGATGTAAAAACGATCGTCAATGTATATAACTTTTTGAAAACAGACAAAGGAAAGGAAATAACCTTGAACGGCTTGAAAGCAGCTGGAATTACGGACGGTTTTCGTCGTTTCAGAGCTTATTTGGTAGTAGGCCTAATTCCATATAAGTAACTATAATTTTTATACCTAATGCTGATATTCTATTAAACAAAAATATTGAAACTCTCAGAAACCCCCTTAATTTTATACAGTTTGAAAAGTCTTTCCTTAATTCGCGTTGCTTTGAAAATCAAAATATTTTGTTCAGTTTACGTTAATTTCTACGCGTTAATTTCATGAGCATTAATTTCATGGGTTGTTGNACCGGGTGAGGGCACAATAAATGTTGATCAAACTCCTTCAAAGTATGTGATGACATTGAGTGTGCCGATGACAAAAGTGCAACTGCTGCTCGTTAGCCGAAATACTGGATGGAGATACCTTGCCTTTTCAACTGACGTACAAAGGGGACACAAAGCCTCATTACCCACTGCTACATTTCTTGGAAGCTTTTCCCTGAGTTTTAATGAAGCGTAGTGGAGAAACGAACAAGCAAGAGACCTTGCGATTGATAATGAAACTCAATGCCTCGTACATTCGCAAGAAAGAGAAGAGTTGGGACTAACTTAAGATCAGACATAATGTCGCAAGAAAGAGAAGAATTGAACTTAAGATCAGACATAATGTCTTATTTGGGAAGCTTTAAGGCTCAATTTTCGAAAAACGTTACAGTAGAACTTGAGCGTTTAGACATCAAAGTGGCATCTGTACCAAAAAAAACATGACACACCCTCTCCAGCCCTTACGTTTGACCAATAAGTTAACAGTCAAAAAGATAGAACAGCGAGAGTTTAGGGATTAATTTAAGACATGGATAGCAGAAGCTCTTCTGGATGATCCAATCAAGACAGTGACAACCATCATGATCAAACTCAAGTTGCCGCGGCTTCAAATCTACCTTGACGCATTGGGATGTAAAAACGATCGTCAATGTATATAACTTTTTGAAAACAGACAAAGGAAAGGAAATAACCTTGAACGGCTTGAAAGCAGCTGGAATTACGGACGGTTTTCGTCGTTTCAGAGCTTATTTGGTAGTAGGCCTAATTCCATATAAGTAACTATAATTTTTATACCTAATGCTGATATTCTATTAAACAAAAATATTGAAACTCTCAGAAACCCCCTTAATTTTATACAGTTTGAAAAGTCTTTCCTTAATTCGCGTTGCTTTGAAAATCAAAATATTTTGTTCAGTTTACGTTAATTTCTACGCGTTAATTTCATGAGCATTAATTTCATGGGTTGTTGAGTTTCTATAATAAGGTATGCTGAGTATACCTTAAATGAGAAAAGTCATTTCATAGTGTTACTCACACAATAAAAAAGTAAGATTCATCCTTATTCAGAATATTTGATTAAGATATCATTTCACTGACATTGTACTTGTAAATTAATCCCTTCCCACTGACATTAAAAATCAACTGCACCTTTTTTTTG
This sequence comes from Morbakka virulenta, assembly GCA_003991215.1. Taxonomy (NCBI): domain Eukaryota; kingdom Metazoa; phylum Cnidaria; class Cubozoa; order Carybdeida; family Carukiidae; genus Morbakka; species Morbakka virulenta. The sequence goes on along the minus strand of RDPX01000193.1, from coordinate 828,868 downwards.
ACATGGCACATCCACGTCTGATCCCTGAAAGCTTTGTCATAAATGAGATCTATGTAAAAGTGGCTCGTCCTGGGTATGACGGTAAATTGCGCCCGGCAGCAGGACCCTTGTCCGGGAGTTCCGTGGTTTTGAGGAGAATGTCACTACCTCTTAAATGCTGTAGTGCCGGGTCACCTTTGGGCAAGGTGTAGCATCAAAATGTCTCCCTTAATGGGTTACGTTGCCCCAAGAACACTGGTCCTTGTGGCTGGTGACAATAAATAGTGACTTAGCGACCAGCTACCACTACATTGTGGGTGACCGTGGCTGACCAAAGGGTGATGGTGGCTAATAAGCAGAGAAGGCGGATGAAACCTGTATGGACCAACGGCAGCTAGCTAGAGCTGGTGTTCTCAAGAAACACACCCGGCAGAAGGCAAAGGCAAACCACTGCTGTATCATGCCCTGTAAAATCATGGTCAAATCAGTTTATGAAAGAAAATCTAATGACGTGAATGGGGTCACCTCGTCCGGTAGGGGTGGTCATGTGCAACAGGTGACCCCAGACCGTAATCAAACTACTGTTCGCAAAAAACAACATCTTAAAATAGGAACATGGAATGTGAGAACATTGTACGATGAAGGAAAGCTACAAAATGTAAGGCAAGAAATGGATCGACTGAAAGTAAACACTTTGGGAATAGGTAAAATAAGCAGGGGAAATGATTAGTGATGAGACAACTGTAATCTACTCATGTGGAGAAAAACATCAGCATGGTTTTAGAATAGTGCTGGACAAAGACAGGGCAAATAATGTGATAGGATTCTGGGCTATTCCTAAAAGAGTATTGTTTATTCAAGCTGAAGGTGCAGCCTTTTAATTTATCTATTATTCAAGTATATTCTCCAACATCAGAGCATACAGATGAGGAGGTTGAGAGTTGAGTTGAGTTGAGGAAATAGAAAAAGCAAAAAAAGCAGGGAAAATCACAGGAGATTGTATTGATTATGGGTGNTGCTGTATCATGCCCTGTAAAATCATGATCAAATCAGTTTATGAAAGAAAATCTAATGACGTGAATGGGGTCACCTCGTCCGGTAGGGGTGGTCATGTGCAACAGGTGACCCCAGACCGTAATCAAACTACTGTTCGCAAAAAACAACATCTTAAAATAGGAACATGGAATGTGAGAACATTGTACGATGAAGGAAAGCTACAAAATGTAAGGCAAGAAATGGATCGACTGAAAGTAAACACTTTGGGAATAGGTAAAATAAGCAGGGGAAATGATTAGTGATGAGAAAACTGTAATGTATCGCTTTTAAATTGGAATGAGGTATTAAAACAGCAGTTTAAAGTGGAGGTTCAAAATCGTTATAGCCCTTTGGAAGGTGAAGGTGAAACACCTGATGAATGGACAATTTTTCGGGATGCCAAAGTACAAGAAGCTGAAAGTATCATTCCTAAAATCAAGAGAAGGACAAAACAAAAGTGGATGACTGATGAAATACTGGAATTGATGGATAAGAAAATGGCTGCAAAGCAGAAAATTGATAAGTACAAAGAACGTTCTCTCTTTGTGTTGTGCTTCACATCACGTATTATGATTCTGTACTTCTCACAGTTACGGTAAGGTCATAAACACGAGAATAAAAACTTAAAAGGCAATACAGATTTCCCGAATAACAATATCAGAAAGAAATGAAATAAGGAAGAGGAAAGCTGGCTGAAGAGCAAGTGTAAGAAAATTGAAGAACTGAAAAATAAAGATGCAAGGAACATGCATCAGGAAATTAAAGAGATAACTGGAAAGAAAAACTGTACTTCTAATAGATGCATAAGAGCCAAAGATGGTAGAATTATCCTGGAAAAAGAAGAGATCCTTGGCAGCTGGACAGAATTTGTAGAAGAGTTGTTTGAAGATGAAAGAGGAGAGAAGCCAGTGATAAGAAAAGAAAAGGAAGGCCCAATTATATGGAAGGTAGAAGTTTAGTTTGCTATTCCAAAATTGAGGAAAGGAAGGGCAGCAGGACCTGAGAACATTATAATATAATAAGTGAAAGAGCTAGACGAGTTGGAAGTAGAAAAAGTCACCGATATTGCAAACAAAGTATACAACACAGAGCACATACCATCTGACCTCAGCAAATCAGTGTTTATAGCTTTGCCTAAAAGACCTGCTGCAACTAAATGCGAACTACACAGGACCATAAGATTAATGAGCCACATGATGAAACTGATCCTGAAAATTTTGTTGAACAGAATGAAGATCAAAATAAGGCAAGAGATCCCACTAGAGTAAAACGCATATATAAAGGGAAAAGATACCAGAAATGCTATTTTCGTCGTAAGAATGATGGCTGAGAGAGCAATGGAAGTCCAGAAGGATTTGTATTTGTGCTTTATTGATTACAGCAAAGCATTTGATAAAGTGAGGCACCACGAACTGTTCAAAATATTGAAGGACTTAGAAATTGAAGGAAAAGATCTGCAGTAAATTTAGAACTTATACTGGGAACAGATGGCAGCTATCACGATTGACGGAGAAATGAGCGAGTGGTCTTCAATCAAACGAGGAGTAAGATAAGGATGTGTTCCGTCACCGGATCTGTTCAATCTGTAAAGTGAAGTTATCTTGAGAGGGATGAAGAACATACCAGGAGTGAAAATCAGAGGTGTAAACATAAACAACTTGAGATATGCTGACGGCACTGTATTGATAGCTGAAAGTGAAGTGGATTTGCAGAACATCTTAAATAAAGTAGTGTTAGAGAGTGAAAAGAAAAAACTCCAGATTAACACCAAGAAAACAGAATGTATGGTGATATCAAAGAAGATTACATCCCCAAAGTGTTCTTTAACCATCAATGGAGAATTTGTAAAGAATGTTAAAAAGGTTACTTATCTTGGTAGTCTGATAACATCAGATGGAAGATGTGTGAACGAAATAAAGAAAAGAATCACTATAGGTAAGGATGATTTTAGAAAAATGAGTTTACTTTTCAAGATCAGGCAGTTGCAAGTAAAAACTTATATCCGAGTCCATGTTATGGGTGGTCTGTTTTGCTTTATATTTATGGTCCTTGGACCATCAATGAAAGCATGAAGAAACGAATAGAAGCAGTGGAAATGTGGTTCCTGAGAAGAATTCTAACAATATCTTGGACTGACAAAGTAAGCAATAAAGTGCCATTAGAGAGAAAAAGAATGAAAAGAAAGTTGATGAAGGTAATTAGAAAACTGCAGTTTCTAGGTCATGTAATGAGATGTGAAGGAATGGAAAACTTGGTGTTAACAGGGAAGATTGAAGGAAAGAAAAGTAGAGGAAGACAGAGACTTAAATTCATTACTAGCTTGAACAAGGATCTCCAATTCAAGAGCAGTGACTGTGAAATTTTAGCACTGTCAAAAGAGAGAAAGAGATGGAAGACCATGGTCTCCAGCGTCCTGAATGATAAGGAACACAGAAGAAGAAGAAGAAGAAGAAGAAGAAGAAGAAGTAGTAGTAGTAGTAGTAGTAGTAGTAGTAGTAGTAGTAGTAGTAGTAAAAGTGACAATGATATGTTTTTCAGTTTGGAGCAGGCCTCTCTGAAAGAAGCTGGTATGACTAGTGTATCTTTAGACGATAATTTTTACTGGTGTCCAATTTCTTCTAACTTTTAATGATGACTTTTTACAAGTTCAAGTATCTTCTACAAGTTATTTGCTTGAGTTAAGTTTCATCTGACAAGTTTTCAATAAAGAATCCATTTTTGAATATCTGATTATGAGCAAAAAACACCCCTTTTTGAAGATCCCAGTTGCTGGGATTGACTTTTGATATACAAGGGGGCCTACCTGTCTTGCGATGGTTATACAATTGAGAGTGCTAAGAGCCTGTCCTTTGTATTGTTCGTTTGCAGGTCTGAGGGAAGAAATGATTGCGAGATTTTGTTACCCTGGTTACAGAATGCCCACCATTGCAGATTGCAAACGAGACAAGAAATAACCTGAAACAAAAATGCCTTCAGTTTATCCGTCAGAAAAGACTAAGTGTATACTTGATTTTATAGATTCAAGAATTTCGGACGTCATTTTACCACCCAACTGTTAAATAATGGCTTTATTAGATTCCTTGAAAGTGGTTTTCGGAGTGTAAGACTTGTACAATTTTAGTAGTTGGTATGGGAACCGCATCAAGTTTTCCGTTCCGAAAGGAACCGGAAGAACTTTCGGATAATGCACACGAGAGTAATCGGGTTCGTGAACGTCTTCGTAAAGAATTTGGACATGATTATGATGAAAATGCCAATGATCCAGCACCACAAAGTACAGGGATAAATTTGAGCGCAATGCCTGGTGTTTTTAAAGCAAAGTCAAGATTTTTGAAAGCTTTGAAAAGAGGATCAGAACCTAAGGAAACGAATATTAATAAAAAACCGGTAATTTTACGACGTTCCCTTTTATTGTATCATCATAACTAATACACGGAATCGATCTGGTGATATTTTTGCAATTGGATTAACTAACAATACAATTTTCTTGCTATCTATCAAATTACAAGATACTAATGAAAATCATGAAGTCAGCCATTATCCAATCCTGCTCAGGGTAGCTTATGAGTAATAATCCCACCATTTTACTACCCTGAGCAGCCCTTGATGGATTCTCCTCCTCCTCCTCCTCCTCCTCCTTCTCCTCCTCCTCCTTCTTCTTATTATTACTATTATTTTATTATTATTATTTTATTATTATTTCTGCTTTCTTTCATGAATATTTTGATCAGCTCTTAGTTTGTGTAATTTTTTGTGATTTGCCGAAGAGCTGTATGGCTGACCTGCCAAACCATCAGTCACCGTCTTGTGTATTCTTAATGATTCAGGTATTTTGAAACCATTCTATTTTTTGTGTCACGGGACTTAGCTACCATTAATTCCATATGTTAGATTTTAATTAATGTTTTTACTTACATTTTTTATATCTTTATCTTATTTTTCCAGGTTATTGTTTCAGGTCATGAGAACTCAATAATAACAGAAGTCAGGAAGAGCTTTAAAAGAGAAGCTCTTCTAAGTCTGAATCAAGAAATCTTGTTGAACAACCAACAAAGTGTACAAGATTCTGGGTAAGAGGGAAGTTGTAAGTAACTTCTCCAGATCTGCCAGTCTAGTTAAAATGACTCAACCAAGACATCTAATAGGAACTGGGGTTATCAAAGACAAAATTGAGCATTGAAGTCACCAAAGGCAAAGATATTGGTAATGAGATACTTGTCTAAGGCCTTATCAATGAAGTCATTATATTGTTGCAACAACTGAGTCAGAAGCAAGAGGGAAATCAATGCAAGAAAAATAGCTTACAAGTGCTATGGCAAAGAGACCATACAGAGCACATAAAGTTCATCTTCAGATTCAAGTTTGTGTACGTTAAAAAGAGGAAGATCTGGTTGAGTTTAGATATCAAGACTGTAAGTATAAGCTGGGTTGTAGGGGCTAGTCAAAAGAAAGGTAAATTGTCTTTAACATGAAGATCCCCATTACTAACAATTTGAGGCTTGCCTCACAAAGAACAAGAATATAAGATGAGTCAGAATGAAAGAAAGTTTTCACAAAAGAAAGATTGGAACAAAGACCTCAGACATTACTGAAAGCCATCAAAGGAGTATCTTTAAGAATGGTATTCAAAATCTCTTACAATAATCACACTTAAGTCTTTCTGATTATCTTAATATCAAAATGATTTTAAGGGTGACAGCAAGGACTACATCCTAATAGTGTTAATAAAAATGCAGTTCCTTTTAAACAGCGTCGGAGTTGAATTTTCAGAGGTGCAGAGGAAACTTACCATTCAAAGGCTTTAAGTACACTGATTACCTCCACTATCTTAGATAATAACTGAAAAATATGAAACTTTGGGTAACTGAAAACACTGAATTGATGTAATTTCTGTATGATCTTAGCATTATATATATATATATATATATATATATATATATATATATATATACTTTTTCCTTAAATCCATACAAAATATGTATCATTTTTTATTTCAGGACTCCCATGCTCTTGTTAAGGAATTGTACAGAAGAATGGATCCATCAGTCACTGTTTCTGAGGCAGGAAGAATTTGTGGAGAATTGCAATTAGCAGTGAAATACAAATATGAAACTGGTAGCTTACTTGTAAAAGTTGGAAAAGGAAAAGATATTAAAATTCAGGATGCTCATAAGCTACCTGACCCATATGTACAAGTACAACTTTTTACACCAAGGTATTATCATTATTGTTTTTTGGCAGTTTAAAAGTTTTTGTTTGTTAATTGGTAGTGTTTACATGTAAATAAATAAATAAATAAATATATATATATATATATATATATATATATATATATATATATATATGGGGTTTAACATAATTTTTCCCAGCAATTGAGGCTCAGGCAGTGCCCTTCAGAGGGATTTTCTTTTGGCTTTGAGGACTTTCTTAGCTGGATGCCCTTCCTGATGCTAACCAATGGCTTTTTCTTTTGTAAAGTTACAAATTCTCCTGACCTACTTGGGTAATTGAACTTAGAACCCCTTGGTTACTGTGCAGCTTCATTAACCATTAAGCCATGGCTTGTCAATTTGTTTATGTTTTTTGTGTTGCAAAAATTCTATTAGGGTAGGAACTACTTTCTGGGGCTGATTGGCAACTTCTTGTGCAATTATACATCCTTGTCCAATTATACAATATTCTAGCAGTTGCACACAATAGTAACCAGGCCTTCATAGTGGTTGATGGTCTTGGAATACTATTTACAAGATTATTGCTCACTTTTCTTCACCATAATTATGGATAGCTTTGTCTCTTTGTTTGGATAAAAATGAGTTTCAAGTTAATATCTCAGTTGTGAGAGCTCTTAAGGGGCCATACACATATTACATCACACTAATTTTGGCATTAATGGACACCCACCCACCCCCTGTCACACTTTGTCACAAATTCTGAGCTCCCCCCCACCCCATGTGTGACACATCACATTATGAATTTTAGTATGATATTTTTCTGCTTTTGTAATAATGTGTCTACTATGTTCACATTGGTCTACATCATCTATGTGTGTGTGCGTGCCTCTCTCTTTCTGTCTCTCTCTCTCTCTTAAAAAATTGTTATCCAAGAGCCAAAGTTGAGCCCACCTGCCTATATCAGGTCTTATCTGAAAACAAAGAGTGGGGACAAGTGCAAGCATTTGATTTGGACCTATACAATTACACAAAAAAACCCACCATGAATACAATCATATGGTTAAGTTCAAAACCCAGTTACAAAAGGGTCTTAAACTATGAAGCAGTCTATTCATTATCATTCCAAGGATTTGATGACATATATTCAGAAACATAAATGTCAATAATGAATAAATAAAATAATAGACGTTATTGCAGAGCACTTATATACAAGTAAAATACCAAGCTCCATGTCAGCCAGTTTTGACATTACGCAAGCTGAGAACAGTATTGCCTTCTTTAAAAGCCAAAGTTGAGAGGAAAATTAGAAGCTATGTGGTATACAAAATTACATGTCCACGCTGTCAAGCATGTTATGTTGGGCATACTGTCCAGCATATAACAGAGCACTTCTCACACCATTGCAAACCCTCCCAACCAATTGGTAAACATTTAAAGAACTGTCAAGCGAGAAAAGCAATCAATGCTGATGATGTCGAAATATTGGCTCAGTCATCGAGAGTTTCTTTGTTAATGACCCTTCAGGCTCTATATCAATGGGAACTTTGCCCCACCATTAACACTAAGGACGATTTCCTAAGTCAGGAATTGACAATAAAGTGGTAGTTAGAGCTTCTAGCCACAACATAACGGTTGTTTAAAATTCTATTTGTTCTATTTATTGACTGTTTTCTACCTTTATTCATAGGAATAAATATTTAATATCAATAATATGGCTGAAGATGGTACAGGTTACCGAAATATATTCTGCAAATGATAACACATAACATCTATTATTTTATTTATATTCAGAAATGCCAATCACTGGAGTGCCAGGCTGGGCTGAAATTTCAACAGGAATGTCAATTCCTTCAATATCTAAGTTATCTTCATCAACCCATTCTAGTTCTGAATTTTGGAGGATTTGACACATCAACTCTCTCTGCCTCCTTGCAGCCACTCACTTGGGTCACAACTTTGGTGTTGTCATGGGGGTATGGATTGTTGCTTCAAGACAGGAATTTCCTTGCCTTTTTAGTGATTTCACAGAGGCAAAGTAGCCCCCACATGATCTACAGGTTCTCTTGCCAATGACATCTTGAACTGAAGGGCAAGCATAGTCATAAACATAGTTCTTGGGAACACCCATCTGTGTTTTGTCTAGGAATTTAATTACAAATATAGAAGGAGAGCTACCTCCATCTGCAGCCCTTTTCTTGTTTGTAAAAGTGGCAATGGGCCACTTAAGAATCTCTCAGGTAGCACTTTAAAAAGAGAACTTTTAAAAGTGGAGCAGCAAGCAGGATTAAGGCATTTGACAATTTGCAGAAAGTATTGGCTCTCTCTGACATGCTTTTGCATCCAACTTGCTGGTTTGTCATTAATATTCCATCCCAAGTCCTCCTTGATGAAATTTGCAGTTACATTGCTAGACCATCACTTTAAAAGTGATGGTCTAGCTTAATGAAAATCTATTTTGAGTAGTGTTTTGTTAAAATAATATTTCAATATTTTTGATAAAAAAGTACATAACTCTGAGTTTCTTGCTCACACATTCATCAGATCTACACATAAAAAATTGCTAAAATCTATGCACTTATAAAAAGTTAAGAAAGTAATTAAAAAGTCATTACAAATTTCAATGGTTTGGTGGGACAGATTTGTAGTTCTTTAAAAGGTGTTTTTTGATGTGTCGACATGTGGAGATTAGTTTAGATATTTTGTTTAATGGCTTCAATTTGGATGTAATTATGTGAAAATCCTCCATCAGACAGAGGTTTCACATTTTGCTGCTGTTAACATATGGGTGGCTATGGGTGATCACTTTCCAATTCAAAATTGTAAAGGTGATGATGTTGATAATCAATTGAAAGAAAAGGCAATCATATAGGATACCGCATAAATTCCCTATCATGGATCTTTGGCCCTCTTGAAACCATTAAAAAATTTAATCAGACCACATTGGTTTTTAAAAGTGAAAAAAACACAGCTGGTACCATTTAATAGTTGGTGTCTTAAATGGTTAACTTAAATTATGTATTGATATAAGAAAGCTTGTTAATCAAGTTTAACCAAGTTAAACTTGATTTATATTTTTTACCTGGTTGTTATTGAAACCAGGAAATATTGGAAGGGACTGTGTTTATTTGTCAAAGCTTGATGGCAATTCTAAGTATTGGTAGCTTCTATTAAGTCATGTTAATCCAGTTTAACCAAGTTAAACTTGATTTATATTTTTTACTTGGTTGTTATGTTATTGAAACCAGGAAATATTGGAAGGGACTGTGTTTATTTGTCAAGGCTTGATGGCAATTCTAAGTATTGGTAGCTTCTATTAAGTCATGTTAATCCAGTTTAACCAAGTTAAACTTGATTTATATTTTTTACTTGGTTGTTATGTTATTGAAACCAGGAAATATTGGAAGGGACTTTGTTTATTTGTCAAAACTTGATGGCAATTCTAAGTATTGGTAGCTTCTATTAAGTCATGCTAATCCAGTTTAACCAAGTTAAACTTGATTTATATTTTTTACTTGGTTGTTATGTTATTGAAACCAGGAAATATTGGAAGGGACTGTGTTTATTTGTCAAAACTTGATGGCAATTCTAAGTATTGGTAGCTTCTATTAAGTCATGTTAATCCAGTTTAACCAAGTTAAACTTGATTTATATTTTTTTACTTGGTTGTTATGTTATTAAAACCAGGAAATATTGGAAGGGAGTGTGTTTATTTTTCAAAGCTTGATGGCAATTCTAACTATTGTTAGCTTCTATTAAGTCATGTTAATCCAGTTTAACCAAGTTAAACTTGATTTATATTTTTTACCTGGTTGTTATTGAAACCAGGAAATATTTGAAGGGAGTGTGTTTATTTGTCAAAGCTTGATGGCAATTCTAACTATTGGTAGCTTTTATTAAGTCATGTAAGCCAGCTGTTAGCTAATATTTAGAACATTATATGAGTGATATTGGGCAATGATTTGGCTATTTGGTGGCTGATGAGGTAGATTAGAACATGGACAAGATTCTGGTTTTTATTAAAACAGTTAAGCAGTGTAATGATAATTTATTGAAATTCCTCTATACAATCCAAGAAAATGGTATGTCACTGAACTGCTTGAAATGTATATTTCATCAAAAAAAAGGACAAAAATATATCAACGGCAAAGAAACCTTTGACTCAGAAAGTAAAATCCATTTTTGATTTCTTTAGAGCCAACAATGTTACCAAGCATTGTAGTATTTTTTTAGGCTGACACAGCTGAAGTAATACAACTAATAAGAGAGCTGCCAAATTTTAAAATTGCATAGATTTGATGCCAAGAGCATCAAAAGACATTTGAATACATACAAGATTTATTATTAACTACATTAACATTAGTTCCCAGATAGAAGTATATTGCATGGAATATCATTTTATATCAAAAAGAATAAAGATAATTGGAGCTGTTAGATTATGTCTAGATTAGCACATAGAGAGAGAAAAATACCAGCAGTAATGGAAATTGATATGTTAACAATAAGTGGGGAATAAAATGATTCCAAAAATATTAATATGATCAGCCAAATTTAAAGTCATAACAGATTGCAAGCCCCTATTTCCTATTCTGAATAATGAATAGATACTATAAAGGGCACCCTGCATTCAGATATTGGAGATGCAGCTAACATGTTATAGATTTTCAGTTGGTAAGAGGATATAAAACTGTTTTTTCAGGATTATTAGAGTGATCATGCTGGTATTGGAGAAATAAGTTGACTATTTGCAAGGGAAATGCATAAGAATTTTACTTGGTGATTTAAAGAAATGTTACAAGTACAACATAGCATTTGTTGGGTTGGATTATCCAATCAAACTAGACAATTGATATGTAAATGTAAGGTATATTTATTAATATTACCATAAAAGCAATAAGAGCAGGCAGGATCCTACAAGGTACCATGGAAGCCCTGGAAAAAATTGTCCTTCAACATTTTTCAGTCTGAAAATAAAGTTTCTTATTGTTGTAGAATACTGAAAATATATTAAACATCACAAGATCAGTTTTAGTGACAGAGTATATAAAAACCAGAACAAAAAATAGGTTGCACATCTAATGACACCTTGACAAAGTGGCTCATTTTTGTCATGAGAAATATACAAGAAGAGGTAACCATATTAAGACAGTGCTGGAAGATTTGATAGTGCAAGAAGTGAAAAAAGGAAAGTCATTTGAGACATTTCAGCAGGAATGCACTAAGAGAAAGTTTTAGTTTATCAAACTGACTTGTATGTAAAGTCAGTGCCTCAGAGACCTGTAAGGGCTATTGGGTTAAGAACTACTGTATGTGTGTATGTTCAATATGGCCGCAACTGTACAGATTTTGAAATTTTATCCTCCAAGTACACCAACATTTTGTAGACATAGTATTTTGCAGCTTTTAATTACAAATGATGGATCCCAGTATGCAAAACACAAACTTACTCAGTTTAAAAAAATTGGCAGTTCAAGCATCAAAACCAGTAGCTCATAATACCTGAAACTGGCAGCTTGTCAGGTCAAATCAGTTCAAGGATTATTAAAAAAGGCATTTGGAATTGCTATATGCAGATGATCTGGTTCTCTTCAGTGAGGAATTGGATGGTCTACTTGGTTAGAGACTTTGAAGAAGGGTTTGGAAGGCAAAGGTTTGAGAGTGAACATGGGTAAGACAAAAGTGATGGTCAGTGGTCACAATTTAGGAAAGCCATTGGAGAAAGGAAAGTTTCCCTGTTCAGTCTGTGGGAAGGCAGTTGGGAGCAATACAGTCTGTTGTGGTACTTGCAAGCACTGAGTACATAAACGGTGCAGTAGAATAAAGGGCAAACTGACGGAAAGTAACCATTTTAGCTGGAAGAAGTGCACAGAGGGAGAGGCAACTTGTGCCTTCGACCTAAGGAAAGTGCATTTGGAGGGTGAGGAAATTGAAGTTGTCCAGAAGTTTTGCTACCTTGGTGATACCCTTGGGCCTGAAGGAGGAGCTGGTGCAAATGTAACAGCAAGGGTTAGCAGTGGATGGAGTAAGTTCAGGGAACTGATGCCATTGTTAACCAGCAGAGCTCTGCCATTACCTACCAAAGGTAGAATCAACCAGGCATGTATACATAGCACAATGATGTATGGCAGTGAAAATTGGCCAGTGAAAGCTAAAGATGTCAGCTGCATGGAGCGGAATGACATGAGAATGATAAGATAGATGTGCAACATTAGTCTGAAGGACAAGATCAGTTCTAATGAACTCAGAAGGAGATTGAATCTGGACAGTATTGGCAGCTGTATGCAGAATAGGAGGCTTCATTGGTTTGGTCATGTGGAGAGAATGGACAAGAATGCTTGGGCAAGTAGATACAAAACAATCAAGGTGACAGGAACCACTGGCAGAGGAAGACTGAAGAAAACATGGGAGGAAGTGATAAGGGTGGATCTCAAACAAAAAGGTGTCAGCAGAGACCTGGTGAAGGATAGGATATCTTGGAAGTCAATTTCAAGAAATCGTCCAACACATGCTAGCATGAAAAACGGATGTTAAGCCGAATATAATGATGATGATGATGATTGGGTTCTGTTTATAGAAAATTGGAGGCATTTTAAAAATGCTATGGGTCGTTGATAGAGACAATCAACACTATTATTATAATGCTGTATGAAAACAACAGGTCTGTGGTGAGATCTCCTGATGGAGATGCTGGTTTATTTGGAAGCAGGTGTTTTGTATATGACATACACTCACTTTATCTCTCAGGTGAGGAGGAGAACTCCTGCCACTGGTAACATGTAAACTGGTACTACCTGTTCCATGCTCTGACCATTGGTGATGAAACTGGCAACCTCCACTGAACTTGTTTGGTAGGGGGTGAGGTGAGGGCACCCACCAGGACTAAAACAAGACCTGTCAAAGGCAGATAAGCTCTCATGAGCCAATAGCACCTACACCTGAAGAATGGAAGTGACCACCCTCCTCCAGTAATAAGGCAATATCACTATGATGCAAAGCAACAATTAAAGAGTGATAAATGATGTCAGCAGTACTCATGGACATCTTATCTGGAGGACTTTGGTATGGACCCAATAGGCATGAATATTGATCACAGCTGTGTGCAGGCCATCATCCAGTGACCATAATGGACTCAGAATCTATCATGAATCAGAACAAAGAAACAGAGAATTGCTATGTGGAAAATGAGGACTCTGTAACAAGAAGAAAAACTTGAACTGGTGGGAAAATGCAGGGCATTTCAAGAAGGAAGTAAGGATCATAATTTGCTCAGGAAAATAACAATGGCTCAGAGGAGTAGGACTAACTGCTAAATTTACATTTGAAAACCGAAAGTTTTTATTTATTGAAGATTCTTTTATTTTAATATTCACCTCTTAGAAACTGTAATCACCCATGTCAAAGAACAAAGCAAAAATGGAATACATCGAACCCAGTGTATGGAGAAATATTAGTATTTCCTTTGCCAGAGGCTTTCCTAGCAGACACAAAATTGAAATTTACTGTATGGAGTAAAGACAAAATCTCAGAGGATGATTTTTTGGGGGAAGTTATTCTTAAGCTGTGCAAACTGGATCTAATAAATGGATTTCCTCAATGGTACTCTCTTAACCCTGAGGTATGTAGTACTTTAGGCTTTTTTCTTTTCCATTGAAATTCGCATAATTACATGATATTTTGACATTGACATAAAAACGAAGATACCAGGCATTTTCATAAAAGTGGTCATACATTCTGAAAGGCCAATAAAATAAGTATTAATTTCACAAATGGTGAGTTTATTTTTTTGAGGGTAGGAAAAGGGAGAGCATATTGAATTAGCATAAATTGTTAGAGTTGAACCTTGCTGGTCTAAGCAGGAAAACGTTTGGGAGAGACTTGTGAACAACAAATTTTTTTAAAATATATTACCCACGTGTAAATAGTAAATAGTTAAGCAATTTATTTCACCTTGTCAACACAATAACCTTTTCAAGACAGTAGAATTCAAGAAATTATGTAGATTATATGGTGTTACAACAAAATCAGTGCAGCATTGGTTAAGAACTTTGTATAGAACGAATTAGAACTACTTCATTCTCATTGTCTCCTTCGTCTTTGTCTTCATTAGGTTTTATGGTTTGTTTTTTTACAGACAGATACAACAGTCACAGGAAGTATAGATATTACATTAAAATACATGTTACCACACAACCTCATAATTACACTGCATGAAGCTCATGGTCTCAAGCCAACAAACCAAGAAGAAAACACTTCAAATCCTTACGTTAGGTGTTTAATAACTGGAATCGAGACCCGACATATGACAGCAGTAAGTAGCTTTGCTATACTCATGTGCCATTTGATGATAATTTGTGTTATGGCAGTTGTTAAAAACTTTAGGAGCGCAACGTACTTCTTTGTATCTTGGTTTAATGTAATATAAATAGCAAATAGGTTTCTCCACACATACATTTTGAAATGAAACCCAATTTGGGACATTGTGTTACCATAGCTTTGTTTGTCGTAACTGGCGACTAGCACCCTCCTGCCATCTCCAGTAAATCGCTTGGAACATGCTCTAATAAAACGTTTATGCAAGGATGTAAATACAATGCATTTTACCAAGTCTTGCGTAGTAGAGTGTGGAATAAATATCAGAATCTAGAATAATTGGATGAGCATATACGTATGGGTAGGTATTAGAAGTAGGCAGTATTAATACTGGTCTTCAAGAATGCCAGCTTACGAGAATTATATGACAGGGATGTTGACAAGAAAAATGAGGTAGCTATTACAAGAGAGCAATTACAAACACAAATTGTTAACAGTGATACATATGAGCTGTTGATAACACAACTTGTTGTAATGGCTTTCCTTTTTACTATAAAAACCGTAATAATATCGTACCCAGTTTATTAGGAAAGCAAGTGATCAATCATAAGCTAACTTACAATGTGCGAGGCACTAGATCGAACCCCATGACTACTCTGGACTTGTTACACACTTTTCTTTCGGACGAAATTTTTTTCAATTGATGGTTTCAGGGTTTTTTACAGATAGAGGTGGGTTAAGGAATGAAACTAATAGCTTAAAAAAAGGGAGATAAAAGAGTAATAACCAATTTTAATGCCTTCAATCGTTACAAGACTACACCTGTGATGACAATAAGATACATGATTATTATTTGCATTAAGAATACCCAGTCTGGAACACGGGATGGGAACCAACTAAACCATGTTGTCAAGCTAAAGGAAAGCAACCAGTCAAAGGAAGTTTTTTATTGTTTAAACGTATTTTTGATGATTATCTGAATTTGTGAGTAAAGTTACTTCTTTACGGTATATTTGAGAGTCACCTCCAGATGCATCTTGGCATGTACACAGGTTGATTATACTATGTTATATATACTATATATATTATTAAAAAATATATATATTATATATATAGTATTTATTTACATCTGATAACTGAGAGTCCTCCTTTGTGTTTGCTAAAGTAAAAATAATCAATATATATATATATATATATATATATATATATATTTCAAACAATAAAACTTAAAAGCCTACTTTATGCAGTGGGAAAAAATTGGCAAGATTAAAAAATAAGACGAAATTATATGTAAAAACTCGTTTTGCTCAGCTCTTCGTTATTCACACAGTTATGGTATACACTTGTACAGTAAGCCAGGAAGAACTCATTTCCTGCTTGTAACTTCAAACTTAGGTAGATAGAGATAGATAGATAGATAGATAGATAGATAGATAGATAGATAGATAGATAGATAGATAGATAGATAGATAGATGGATAGATAAATAGATAGACCGATGAAGAGATAGATGGATGGATAGATTGATAGATGGGTCGATCGATCGATTGATCGTTGACTCTGAGAACGGCTTTAGAGCCAATTAACACCCCCGGTTACTTTTCGTATTTTAATATTTCTTTTACATTTCAATCTTTTTTCATTTATTGATTGAATTGCTTTCACATGTACAAACTCAGCAGTAGTCCACTTCTAACGGAGAAACAAATTGAGCACAGGAATTCCAGGGACGTGATCCGGGTTTGAACCGCAAACCTTTTGCATTGTTATCCGCTAATTTAACCATTGAGTACTACTTCATTTATAAGTTTTATAGTTGTATATATTTTTTGTTGTTTCATGTTATATTTTTATGTGTATTTTAGAGATTCACTTGGTGAAATACCTTTTAACATTTTCCAACAGGTTGTACCAGACACTTTGGATCCAATTTTTGAAGAAACTTTTAAATTTGAAGTCTACAGAGAAGATCTGGAATACAGGTGAGAGAGCTTGAAAATTGTTGATGTTCACTTGACAGCTAGTTTCTAAATAAACTTGTTGATAATAGGATTGGATAAACAGAAAACAGATGCCATAATTTTATTATAGAATTTCTTACGAATAACTTTTAACCGTACTTTGAAACAGAATTGTTTTGCTTTCTTTTAAATTACGCAGGGTTCTCGTCATCAATATTCTAAGCAAAGGTCGTTCCGAAAAAGACAAAAGACTGGGTGATGTGCACATTCCTTTGGCTGAAATGGAAGAAGGTGAAATGCCAAGAGCCACATATGAGTTAAATGACTTGGTAATTATACTATTAATTTTCAATACTTTATTGCTACTCAATTTCCATTGATTACTATGAACATAGGCTATTGTGTACTTTTTAAATATTATGATATTAAAAGGTTTTACTGGTTTTTGCTGTTTGCGTTTCTATATTTTTATATTACTAGTATATCGTCATCCCTGCGGGATGGGGATAAGAATTCTCCTGCTGCCGTGTCCTGGCATGTCGTAAAAGGTGCTTAATAGGACTGGGTCACCCTTGGGCAAGGTGTAGAACCCAATAGCCTCCCTGCTCGGATTACAGTGAAGCCATGGATGCAGGTGGTGGATGACTTCCTGGAGCATATTACATTGCAACTGTAACTAATGGTTCAGTAGTTAAGATGTCGGGCAGAAGACCCTTCTTGCAAGGACAATGGCCGAGATCACCGCTCAGTACGGGCACTGCATGGGACAGAAGGCAATAGCAAACCACTGGCCTAAAGGTCAAGACCTGACCTTTGCCAAGAACAGTCATGGTAATAAAACGTTTAAGTAATAAAGATAACAGTCGGCCCTTCGCTCGGTAAGGTTGCCCACGTGCGACAGGTGGCACCGGACCGTCATCAAGCGACTGTCCGCAACAAGGAGATTATTCGAATCGGAACTTGGAATATTAGAACGTTATTACAATCTGGTAAACTTGAAAATGTTAAGCAAGAAATGAAAAGCCTCGAAATCAACATCCTAGGACTATGTGAGACAAGATGGAAAAGAAATGGGGAATTTCAAAGCGACATTTTTAGAATGATCTATGCTGGCGGAGAAAAGCACGAAAGAGGAGTCAGTATACTGTTAGACGAAGAAATGAGCAAATGTCTAATGGGACATTGGCAACTATCTGAAAGAATCGTGCTAATTAAACTAAAAGGAAATCCTTTTAACATTTCAATCATCATGGCATACGCACCAACAGCTGACAGTACTGACAATGAGATAGAAGATATTTATGATACACTTGACTAAGTGAAAACACAATGCAAATCTCAAGAAATTATTATAATAATGGAAGATCTAAATGCAAAAGTTGGAAAAGATGGAGAAGAAGAAGTGATAGGTAGATATGGCCTTGGTACAAGGAATGAAAGAGGAGAGAAATGGACCCAATGGTGTGAAGCAAATAACCAAGTAATCACAAACACTTGTTTTCAACAGCATCCAAGACGTCTGTGGACCCGGAGAAGCCCAAGCGGAGAACACAAAAACCAAATCGACTATATCACAATCAACAGCCGTTTTCGTAACACAGTAAAACAATTGAAAGCTTATCCAGGTGCGGATTGTGACAGTGACCATGTTCCTATTGTCTGCAGTTTAGCTGTGAAACTAAAGAGGCTAAAAAAGCTGAAGTCCACTCCAAAACAACAAATTGAACTACTACAAAAAGATACCGATCTCAAAAATGAATATGCAGTGGAAGAAAAAAACAGATACGAATATCTACTAGAAGAAACAACAGACAAGTGGTACTTTTTCAAAACTGCCGTAACCTCAACATCGAAAAACCTTGTCCCCAAATGCGAAAGAAGAAAGAAAAATAAATGGATAACTAATGAAATCTTGGAATTGATGAATGAAAGAAGACAAATTGCTAACAAACATAGTAAAGAATATAAAGAAATGAATAAAAAGATAAAAGGTAAATGCTGTAGAGAAAAAGAAGCATGGTTAAGCCAAAAATGTGAAGGCATAGAAAATAACATGAAAACCGAACCGTCCATTATGTACCAAAAATTTAGAGCAATTACTGGTCAAAGAACATGCTCATCTTCTGGGTGTTTAAAAGCAAAAGATGGAACAATTATCGTAGAAAAAGAACAAATACTAGAAAGGTGGAAAGAGTACATTGAAGAACTCTTCCATGATGAAAGAGGAGACAAACCAAGGATTGAAAAGAACATAGACGGCCCGAAAATCCTGAAGTCCGAAGTGAGAGCAGCTATCAACAATATGAAAAAGAATAAAGCAGCTGGCCAAGACGAAATATTAGTAGAAATGATATTAGCATTAGATGAATTTGGAGTTGACATACTTAAAGAAATAATTAATGAACTATACGACACTGGCGAAATTCCAGAAGCACTGAGTAAATCCATTTTCATTGCACTACCAAAAAAGCCAGGAGCAATTGACTGCGAATTACACCGAACAATTAGCCTGATGAGCCAAATCCTGAAAATTATTCTAAAGATTATTATGTCTAGAGCACGCAGTAAAATCAAGGCAGAAATTGGTGAAGAGCAAAGTGGTTTTGTAGAGGATGCTGGCACACGGAACGCGATCTGGATGATACGAATGATTTCTGAAAGAGCCATAGAAATGCAAAAAGACTTGTACTTGTGCTTTATGGACTACACAAAAGCCTTTGACAAGGTGAAACATGAAGAACGTCTGAAGCTAATGCATTCCATAGAAATAGATGGCAACGACGTCAGACTGCTGCGCAACCTATACTGGGAACAATCACCATGTATGAGAGCTGCCGATGAACCTAGCGACTTTACGAAAATTAAACGAGGCATGCGTCAAGGATGTGTGTTCTCACCTGACCTGTTTAATCTGTATAGTGAAACTATAATGAGAGAATTATATGGCTTGCAAGGCATCGCCATCGGTGGACACAATATCAACAACTTACTCTACGCAGACGATACCGTTCTTGTCTCGGAGTCAGAAGAACAACTTCAAAAGTTACTTGATAAAGTTGTAGAAGCTAGCGAAGCAAAAGGTCTAACAATTAATTGTAAGAAAACGGAGTGCCTTGTAGTTAGTAAAAAAAGCAGTTATTCCGAAATGCTCTCTAAAAGGTGGCAAAAGCACCATCAAACAAGTTGAAAACTTCAAATACCTAGGAAGCGTGTTAACAGCAGATGGCAAAAGTGACAAAGAGATCAAAAGAAGGATAGGAATTGCGAAAACTACGCTCGAAAATCTTTCAAAAATCTTAAAAGACCGACAATTGTCAATAGCTACAAAGATACGAAGTTTAGAATGCCACGTGTTGTCAACCTTATTGTACGGTAGTGAATGCTGGACAATTTCAGCCGCAATGGAGAAAAGGTTAGAGGCAACAGAAATGTGGTTTTATAGAACTATAAACCTATTAGTATAAATATGAAATAAAATATAAATATAAGGAAAGATACCTTGATCAATCGATGTCTGAACCGAAAGAATCAACGCTATGCAACTATTAATTTTTCTTTTTTTTTCGTCAACATAAAATGAAATAGATTTACCATATTACTTCTGACAGTTTACAAGGCAGAAGCTTAGTATTTTATTAAATCAACTACCAGACAGCTATAAAAAGCAACAGCTTTTCTCGTGTTTTTAAATGTATTTTGCACATATAGTTTAGCATAAAGTTCTATCACGTAGTGATATTGTTTTAATTCTTTTTTTATTATTTTTATTTGATTTCCGTATTAGAATTTCAACAGAAAACTGATTAGATGTAAGAGTTTTATCATGTCTTGAGTCGTAAGCTTTTTCTGAGATACGTTTCGAGACATGATGGAACTCTTACATCGATGGCTTACTTTGAGGCCGTAAAGTTTAGAGAGCTAATTGTGTAACATTGGAATTATATTTGGTTTGGAATATTTTTGAAGGCTAAGGTTTATCTATAGTATGCTAAAGCCTAAACACTTTAGGTAAAACAGTTCAGTAGATTTTAACCTTCGTGTGAGTGCACAGGTTGTAGTGATGGTCACTTTTTCTACGTTTTTATCACATTTTTATCACGTTTTTATCACGTTTTTATCACGTGTTTATCACGTTCTTTTCTATAACAGCGCAATACCCCACATAACCGAAAGCAATGGTCTAATGAAGGAATAGCAGCTGAATTCCGAGAAGCCATGCGAGCACATATTGTTTACCAGTTTCCTAAATTTCTCTTTAAAGATGACCCAAAAGGCAGAAAGGTAACTCTTAGTATTGAGATGGTTTTTAAATGAAGAAGCTTTTGTTTATTATTCTCTCCCGGAATATTTATAGCGGGGTGGGTGGGTGGGGGGGTAAAGACAATTTTAC
Source organism: Morbakka virulenta (assembly GCA_003991215.1). Lineage (NCBI taxonomy): Eukaryota > Metazoa > Cnidaria > Cubozoa > Carybdeida > Carukiidae > Morbakka > Morbakka virulenta. The sequence goes on along the minus strand of RDPX01000193.1, from coordinate 808,026 downwards.
GGGCGATTAAACTATTCTTTAGGCGCGTATCTAGCTCAATGTTTAAAAAAGTTTTATTCAGAAAAATTGCTCTTTTTTTAGACTCCTTTTATCTTGATACGATATTACTTTTTGGTAAGGGTAGGTTTTGCATCTTTTATTATTTTTTCGTTGTTCAATTTTAAACATATTTTTCCAGTTGTGTTCCGATATATTTTCATAAAACATAAGCCATCTGTTTATGGTTACACTAATACAAGCTGCTTTTCCTTTTTCTTAGGTAATTTCTGTAAGCAGTACAAAGGCACGGCTGTCGGCGAATATTGCGGTCAACAATGGATTTCCTACAGACCGTTAACTTTTGTATTCAATACGAATTTGTAGATACCTTTCTCAGGTTTTAAAAAGTTATGTTAATAGGAGTAGAGATTGTTAAATTGTAAGCATGTAAGATAGAAAATTTATTTTTATTCATTGTACAGTATGTTTACTAGCGATATGGCAGAATCAGAGTAGCAGATCGTCTGACTGTGGGGGTTTGTTCTCCAATGTCTTTTATATAAAAGTTGTATACACGTCAGAAATTTTTTGAGTGCTGTGACTGTCCATGACATATTGCATAAATTACTTAAAATTGGTTTTTGATAGCTCAGTTTCTTTAACTTAAAGCCAAAAGATAATTTATTTTTTACGTTGTTTTTTTCCATTTGATTCAAGATATTCTTGAGGTCTACAGACCCAAACACTGTGTCTTTGTCTTCTATATGTTAATTTTTAGGAGTGCGAACAACGAGACAAACTGTGTGATTCACTTAAATCTATACATTTTTTAAAAAATAACCTTCACTTTTGAAATATGTAATATCGATTCGACCATGCTCCTGAAATACGCAGAGGAACAAAAATATTACTCTGGTAAGAATTTGTAGGTCGTAAAGAGAGGAAATAGGACCAGAGCAAATAAGGTATTCATAGTGAAATCTAATCCTATCAATCTGTAATAACTTTCAAAGTTAAGAGACATGCTAACACCGATCAATACAGGATTTCTGTCGGAATGTGAACAAGATGCCCCTTTGATGCTAAATTAGATCAGTTGTCGTATCACAATTGCCCTTCTCTTCGTCGAACGGTTTCCACCTACTTTTTGGTAACAAGCACATAAGAACCTATTATAAGTGTGATTGTTATTTTCTCTGGGGTGTATTAAACAAGAAAATAAATGGAATTTAAAACTGTAAAATGGTTGTCGGTAGATAAAACAGGAAAATATCATAAAAATGCAAAATGTTTAAAAAATATATGCAAATATATGCAAATATTATTTGACCTTTTTGTGTTGTTTTTTTCTCTCCTCCCATCAACCGTATCTCTCTCTCTCTCTCTCTCTCTCTCTCTCTCTCTCTCTCTCTATATATATATATATATATATATATATATATATATATATATATATATATATATATATCTGACAGTAAAAAGGACAAAGTCTTAAAGATGTCACAGGATGATGTAAAGTTCATGAATATCCTGTCCTCAACAATTAAACAAGATGAAACCGGTTACTACAGCATGCCGCTTCCCTTCAAAAAGAGACAAAAGATGCCCAACAACTGTGTTGTGGTGGAAAGAAGACTTACACTTTTGAAAAAGAAGTTCAAGAGTGATCCTCAATACTATGCAGACTCGAAAGCCTTTATAGACGACATGCTAAAACACAAGGAGGCAGAAAGGCCATTGGCCTGATAAAGGGTGCCATTGAGATCTGTGCAAGAGGTAAATTATGACTCCACAAGGTTTTTGTGTAATGACAGGTCTGTATTGGCGATGATTTCAAGCTCTGAAAGAGCTGACGCTGTCAAGAACCTTGATCGGCAAGGAGGCACTCTACCTATAGAGCGTGCGCTTGGTGTTGAATGGTGTGTAGCAGCTGATATGTTCCAATTTAGAATTGTCATACGTGACCAACCACCAACTCGAAGGGGTATATTGTCGACAATAGCCTCGGTATTTGACCCATTGGGTTTTCTGGCACTATTCACCCTTGTTGGAAAACGAATTCTCTAACAGATATGCAAAGATGGAGCTCGATGGGATGATCCTGTATCCAAAGAGCCTCATACACAATGGGATCTGTGGAGACAAAATGTGCTCTCCTTGGCCAAACTGAAAATAAGACGATGTTTGACACCAGCCAACGTCGGAGCAGTAGTAGTACGAGAAGTACATAACTTCTGTGACGCAAGCACATATGGGTACGGAGAATGTTCCTACCTACGTATGGTCAATAATGAAGGTCGTGTGCACTGTGCTCTGCTCATTTCTAAGTCACGAGTTGCGCCATTGAAGGCTATTACCATACTAAGGGCTGAGATCCAAGCAGCAGTCATCTCAGGCAAGATGAGTAGGCTGCTAGTTGAAGAAATGAATTGGTATGATGTCAGACATTTCTTCTGGACTGATTCAAAGGTAGTACCTGGCTACATTTCAAATGAAGGCAGAAGATTCCATGTTTTTGTTGCCAATCGAGTGCAGTAAATCAAGGACTATAGCAACACTGATCAGTGGCGCTATATCGATAGAAATAACAATCCAGCCGATATTTCATCCAGAGGTGCCACTGTCTCTGAACTAGAAAAGTCACGCTGGTCGAAGGACCTGAGGTTCTCTGGGAAAAGGAGATTAGCCTGGGCACCAACAAAGAATTCGATCTTGTCATTGGTGACCCTGAAGTGAAGGTCACTTGCAAAACCATTTTGAGTATGATGAACAGGGTACTAGTATCCAAAAGGTCTCTAGCAAATTGTGTCTCAAATTTTTCAAGTTGGACAAGCGCAGTCCGTGCAATATGCACACTACAAATTGCACAAGACGTTGAGCAAAGCACCTGAGCGAACCATTGCTGATCTACAACATGCTGAGTGAACCATCATAAAATGGGTTTAGTGCAGCAGCTTTTACAATGATCTTGAGAATATAGAAAAGAGCACTGTAAAGAAAGCTGGTGCTCTCTATCGACTGAATCCCTTTATTGACAAGGATGGGATTCTACGCGTCGGTGGTCGTCTAAGCAATGCAAACGATCTACGGTATGAAGAGAAGTACCCTGTTGTGCTTCCAACTAAGTCCCATATGACAAGTCCAGTGATAAAACACTATCACCAGAAGGTGTGTCACCAAGGACGTGGTATAACCTTGGGCGAAATACGTGCAGCTGGTTACTGAATAGTAGGAGGAACCTCAGCTGTTGCTTCCTATATCCATTTCTGTGTTCTGTGCAGAAGACATAGATATCAGCCTGAAGTGCAATTCATGGCTGATTTACCAGAAGAACGAGTTATAACAACCCCACCATTTACGTATTGTGGCTGCCACTGTTTTGGGCCATTTATGGTCAAGCAAGCAAGGAAGGAAGTTAAAAAGTATGGACTTATCTTCACATGTATGTCATCAAGAGCCGTACACCTTGAACTCCCCGATGATATGACCACGGATGCATTCATCAATGCGATGCGTTGCTTCATTGCCACCAGAGGACCAATAAGGCAACTAAGATCAGACCGTGGGACAAATTTTCTTGGTGCTCAGAATGAGTTAATGAAAGCACTTCAAGAGAACAAGCAGAAACTCAGCAATTACATGGAGAAGGAACACTGCGACTTCGTCACAAATGTACCAGCAGCTAGCCATATAGGCGGAGTTTGAGAGGGCCAAATTCGCACTGTTAGGAGTATTCTTAGCAGAATGCTCAGTCCGCAGAGAGCACGCATTTAGACATCCACCCATTTCTCATCTAAAAAAATTCCTATAATTTCTAATACATTAGCAATGCTATGGCTCGAATAATAAACAATATGTTCTTGTTGCATGACTTAAGTGCACTTGTAATATTTGTGCCGTAATTTGTTTAGTAATGGTGGTCATTTTTCTTTTCTTCTTCTTTTACCAGACTATATGTCGTCCCTCCAGTCGGAAGCACAATTTAGGGCCATTTCAGTGGGTTCCGCCAGGTCAGTAGGTGTACAGTTTGGTGCTGTGTTGCAGGTGAGTAATTGTTCCATTGTCTGTGGGGTTCTACATGGACGCTGGTCAGATCTTGCAAGTACTCACTGTTTATGCAAAGCCAAGTATTTGTCATGACCAACCCTGAGCCGGTTGAGCGATGTCCAGAAGGGCCATGTTAGACCCACGCCTACTGCCAACTGTTCGTCTGGAGTGATGCCTCTTTCTATCCATGCAGTACCGCATTCACCAAGCTGGTTCACTGGTCCAGCCAGCTGTTCTTGCATGCATTGATCTTATTGGATTTCGGAGGCACTGCACAATCAAGGAAGCTGTTGCGAGATTTTAGTCGTTTTCTTGGAGCGTTGTGCTGGTGGAGTGGGTGCCTCTTGTCATCTCTGAACTTAATCATTTCAACCCAACTGATAACTGCTCATCATATATCAGGAGGTGCAATACCAGACAGGGCATACAAACATGGCACTGGGGTATCCTTTATACATCAGGTTATGAGGTGACAGGTTTCGTTTAGTGTGCAGTTCAAACGGGATGTATGGGGGGCGTAGAAGGTTAGCACCTTTGCCAACCATCAGCTGCATCTTCGGATGGATGGACGCATTGGTACCTTCTCCCTGTCCTCAACTCTCACTACTGGCTCCTCGTAGTTACCAGTGCACGGTAACGGCCACATCCCGGCTCTGCGTATCAGCTGGCGTACCAAATGTAGTGAGGGGTTGCCACTCTGGCAATTGGGGTAGTGCAGCCTTCAAGTGCACAAAGACTGGAGTTGTAGTAAACACTAGCATGACAGCAGGATGCCTGAGACATTCGGGGCAATAGCTCGATAGGGCACGCTTATGCACCTACCTAAGCAGTGGCCAGCCATTTCCGGACAGGAGATAACACCACTGGGAATAACGCTCTTCGAAACTTGTAGCGTGATGACAGCAACGACCAACTCTAACCACATACCGGATCGGCCGTGGCCCGGGTCACCAACGACCGCGCTCTCTGCTACTGCTTCCTAGGGCAGGGGTGTTAAGTATGCTACTGGAGAGCAATCTAACATTGCAAAACAGACGATCGTAATCGGACACTGGAACGTAAGATCACTTTATACGACAGGAAAATTAAAAGAACTGACGTATGAGCTGAAAAACTACAGATGGCAGATTTTAGGACTGTTAGAAACGAGGTGGAATGGGATTGGTGAACACACAACAGAAGAGGGTCATAAACTTTGGAATAGTGGAGAAGATCACTACCATCAGAAAGGAGTAGGAATATTAGTGAACAAAGCTATCTAGTCTTTAGTCCTTGAATGCAAACCGATTTCAAGCAGATGTATAATACTTTAAATCAGTGCCAAGCCTCGCAATTTGACCATCATCCAAGTCTACGACCCCACAAGCAACCACAGCGAAGATGAAATCGAAGAATTCTATCAAGAAATAGAAGAAGCCATCAGTGTGATGCCAAGGAAAGACATACTGATAGTACAGGGAGATTGGAATGCAAAAGCTACGACGAGTGGAAAGAAACTGTTGGAAAACATGCGCAAGGTGAAACTAACAGCAGAGGAATCAGACTATTACAGTTTGCCAAAGAAAACAACCTGGTGATTGCCAACACACTATACCCGCACAAGCCATCACGAATGACCACATGGCACTCTCCATGCAATCTATACCACAACCAGATCGACTTCTCTTTAATCAAAAAGTTCTATCAATCATCAGTCAACCTAGCTAAAACCCGTACATATCCTGGTGCTTGTATCCACAGTGACCACGACTTGGTGCTGATGACCATGAAGGTAAAATTAAAGAAGATGCAAAGCCAACCAGAAGCGAGAATAAAATTCGACTTGGGTCGGCTGAAAGATCCCGAAGTGTTAAAGCCATTTCAGGCCCACCTGGGAGGAAAATTTGCTCCCCTTCTGCTATTAGATGAAACCCCACAAGAGCTAACTGACAAATTCACCGAGACAGTCTTCAAAGCTGCAGAGGAAATGTTAGGCAGACGAAAGCCAGTCCGACAACCTTGGGTGACAGAGGAAGCACTGAGAAGTTGCGATATACGAAGAAAACTAAAAAGTAAACGACATCGCAGCACAACAGCAGCAGAAGAATTCAAACAGAGCAATAAACAGGTGCGAAAACGTTTGAGAGAGGCCAAAGATGCATGGATCAGCAGGCAATGCAAGGAAATCGAGAACTGCATTAAAAGAAACAACACAAAACAAGCATGNACCCGTACATATCCTGGTGCTTGTATCCACAGTGACCATGACTTGGTTCTGATGACCATGAAGCTAAAATTGAAGAATGCAAAGCCAACCAGAAGTGAGAATAAAATTCGACTTGGGTCGACTGAAAGATCCCGAAGTGTTAAAGTCATTTCAGGCCCAGTCGGGAGGAAAATTTGCTCCCCTTCTGCTATTAGATGAAGCCCCACAAGAGCTAACTGACAAATTCACCGAGACAGTCTTCAAAAGTGGAGAGGAAACGTTAGGCAGACGAAAGCCAGTCCGACAACCTTGGGTGACAGAGGAAGCACTGAGAAGTTGCGATATACGAAGAAAACTAAAAAGTAAACGACATCGCAGCACAACAGCAGCAGAAGAATTCAAACAGAGCAATAAACAGGTGCGAAAACGTTTGAGAGAGGCCAAAGATGCATGGATCAGCAGGCAATGCGAGGAAATCGAGAACTGCATTAAAATAAACAACACAAAACAAGCATGTGACACCGAAAGAAACTGACGAAAAAATCAGGCCAAAAAGCAAGTGTCATTAATAAAAAAGAGGGGAAATTGTTGACAAAGCAGGAAGAAGTCTGTGAAAGCTGGAGAGAATATTGCAAAGACTTGTACACTACTGACTTAGATGTAAACAAGGATGCACTGGGAATCAGTCTGTCAAATGAAGAAGTTGAACCGGAGATCCTGGAATCAGAAGTTGAAGCAGCTATAAGAGCACTGCGGCCCAACAAATCCCCAGGGATTGATAGTATACCTAGTGAATTATTGCAGGCAGGAATGTGTTAAGTAACTCCTTTACTCACAAAGATCTGCAACCGGATCCTAAGAAGAAAGCAATGGCCGAAACAATGGGTACAAAGCATCATGATCCCACTCCGCAAAAAGGGAAACGCGAAAGAATGCTCCAATAATCGCACTATTAGCTTGATTAGTCACCCAAGCAAAGTCCTAATGAAAGTACTACTTAGTAGACTGAAGCCAAGAATTGAGTCTATCCTTAGCGATGAGCAGGCTGGTTTACGCCCAGGACGCAGTACTGTAGAGCAGATATTCAATCTTCGAGTGCTCATAGAAAAACATATCGAACATTTCCTAGCAGTTTTTGTCAATTTTATCGACTTTAAGAAAGCTTTTGATAGAGTTTGGCACGAAGCACTGTGAAACCCAATGTCAAAGAACGGTATCCCTCAAGACATAGTACACCTAGTTGCTTAGTTATATTCTCAAGCTGAAAGTGTCATTGCAATCGAAGGTCAACACAGCTTGGCTTTCAGACCAACCGTCGTTGTAAGACAAGGCTGCCTACTGTCACCCAGTCTATTCAATGTCCATCTAGAACAAATAATGACAGCAGCACTGGAAGATTTCGAAGGCACTATAAAAGTCGGAGAAAAGCACGTCGATAATCTGTGCTTCGCGGACCATATCGCATTACTGGCAGGTACCGCAGAAGAATTGCAAATACTCTCAGACCGTGTTGATAGAGCTGCAAAAGAGGTAGGAATGTTAATAAGCGCTGAAAAGAGCAAAATAACGATATTTAACAATAACAACAAGAATGAACTGATAGTGAAGTTGAATTCAGAAAAATTAGAAGTTGTAAATGCTTTCAAGTACCTGGGCTGTACGATGATATCAGACAGAAAGTCCACCAAGGAGCTCGAAGTAAGGATCGCCCGCTCTATGAATTCTCTAACGCAACACAAAACAATATGGAAAGTAAAGCAATCAGCCTGAAGACAAAGATACGATTCATGAGAAGCATGGTTCTTTCTTGTTTTCTATATGGGTGCGAAAATTGGAACTTGACACCACAAATAGAGAAGAAAATAAGAAGCCATGAACTGCGATGTTACAGCCGNAAAGTCCACCAAGGAGCTCGAAGTAAGGATCGCCCGCTCTATGAATTCTCTAACGCAACACAAAACAATATGGAAAGTAAAGCAATCAGCCTGAAGACAAAGATACGATTCATGAGAAGCATGGTTCTTTCTTGTTTTCTATATGGGTGCGAAAATTGGAACTTGACACCACAAATAGAGAAGAAAATAAGAAGCCATGAACTGCGATGTTACAGACGCCTACTCCGAATCCCATGTACAGCGCATAGGACAAACGAGTCGGTAATGGAGGAAGTCAAGTGTCACGTAGACCAAATCGAACACTTCACAGAAATGGTAAAAAAGCGCAAATTACAATGGTTTGGGCATATAGCAAGGAGCAATAGCTTGCCGAACACCATATTTCAAGGAATGATAGAAGGCATAAGATCGAGAGGAAGACCCAGAGCGATGTGGAAGGATGACATTACAAGATGGACCGGGAACAATATACATGACCTACGGCTGCTGGCAAAGGACCGGAAGAAGTGGCGAGCCCTGGTGCATGCTGTGTCGCGCTACGAGGCCCTACGATCGCAGCGATCAAGGGATTGGTGTGGTGAGGTGAGCAGTTCAAACTTTTAGAGTGGGTAGATCTACTCCATGATGAGCAGGCATATTCTGCATCGGAAAAGCAGAGAGCGAGGAAAGTTGTGCATAGTGATGCTGATTACTAATTGTGATACATAGGGCAAGCTGTCTTGTCCATGTATCCATGTGGTCTCTACTGAGTTGGCAAGGGTTTGATACTGTCAAAAATGTGGGGAAAATCCATGCCACATCCATACATTGTCTTGATTCTTTCACAATGCAGTTTACTAACGTCATCTTCACTCTTTGTGTAAATATACCAATGAGTCAATTGCAAAATGGTGATTCAGCTGATATTGACAGCCATTCTTACAAATTAAGGTAGGACTTCCTCTATAAAGTCATGGCTATAGTTAATAGCCGCCCATTGACTACAGCCAATGATAATGATACAAGCACACAAGCTCTAAAACCAAATCGTCTGTTGACAATGAACTCAAAAATGGTTTTACTTCCCCCTGGCCAATTTGATGAAGAAGATATCTATTCTCTCAAAAGATGGTGACAAGCTCAAGGACTTGCCAATGTTTTCTGGAAGCGTTGGAGGAATGACTATCTGCAAAACCTGCCGATAGGCCAAAAGTGGCAGAAAAAACAAGCAAATGTTTGCAATGGTGACTTAATAGTGATCAAGGATGATTATATACCTAGGGGGTAGTGGAAATTGGCCAAAGTTGTAGATGCAAAACAAAGTGAAGACAATTTGGTGCATAAAGTTATTTTTTTTTAAATTGCTTTTAAGTGATGCAACTTTGAACAGAAAGGGTGCAAGGACACAGCCTGCAACATACTTAGAAAGGCCAATAAACAAAGTAGTTGTTATTGTTAGAGCGAATGGTTCAAGCAAGTAGTGTTGTCATATTAGATGTACAGCACACTATGTGCAATTGCATACTTTCAGCAAGTAGCCTATCACATGCTGCACTCTAGATACATTTTTATATTAAGGACTAATATTATCTAAAGATACTTTATAATATTCCATATAGTTTTTTAGTTAATCTGCTGCGAACCTTGCATCAGCTTAAGGCGGGAAATGTAGCTGCTGCCTTACAATGAACTATTGCGTCACAAAGGGCAGTGAGTGATCGGTCTCTGTTTGTCGTGGACAAGCGACCGGTCTCTGTGGGTCATTGTGCTGCTGTTGGTTTTGCGGCCAGCTTTGGATTGGTTTTTCTCCGGTTCTTACTGACCCATTGATATACAATAATTAGGTTTTGGATCCGTGTCAAGCGGTTGTTATGAACTATGGTTCTATGTTTGCTGAAATATTCACGTGAATCATATCTGTTGGAATGCTGTTGTCTGCAATCCTGTTGTTTCCTTGAGAATGAAATCACTCTCTCAAATTAATTTATCGGCAACCATCGGATGGAGCAGAAAAGTTGATGTCTCCATCAATAGTTAACCAAGTTACTGTACAAAATAAGATTGTACAGAAAGAAGTTTAGAATCAGGACTTAAGAGAGAGCATGAGGTAAATACAAATTGAATTTCTGTTTATATTTTGTTGACTTGAATTTTAAGCAATCACTATCACTAGGTATACTTCGTACTAAATTTGTAATGGATGAAATACCAATTTGTTACTCGTATTATGCATTGAGTTTGCATTATTGACTGCTATTACCTGCTCATTATGTACATGAACTCACAGTACTACGTAGATGATAACTTTTACTAGGTAATGCAGTGAAGTCCTATAGTGTATCGTTCCAATATAGCATACAGTACGTATATGTTTACCCTAGCTTTTTGTTTATTTTTAGCTTTCACGATGTGGTGCAATAAAATTAAATACAAGAAAAGATTCAGTTATTTCATCCATCAGTTCAAAAAGACATTACTCTCAATGTCTGAGTTGGAATTTGGGGGGCCTGCTATACTCTCTCTTTCCCTCTTTTTCTTCTCTCTCTCCGTCCCTCTCTCTCTCTCTTTCTAAATATATTTATATATATAAATGTTTAAATATATATTTATACATATATAAATGTTTAAATATATATTTATACATATATATTTATAGATATATATTTATAGATATATAGATGTATTTATATATATGTACTTGAGTAATTTTGTGTATTCGTATCATAAAGTGCCTATAGCAGAGCAATATACATAAGGTAAAACACAAAAAGTAGAAACTGTGATTGCAACTAATAGCTTCACGATATTTCGATCATCAGGCAATAATCCTACAAATACTGTACAAGCTTTTATAAACAAATAAAGGAAGTGGCTCATCAAAAATAAAAATTACAGGTGGTAACATATTACAATGCGTTAATATTCTGATAAAGGTAGAAAGAAAGGAAGTCCCATGTGGATACGGTTTAAAGTTACTAAAGTGTGATTTACTTTCCAATTGGGTAAATAGGTGTTTGGCTGTCTGAGCAGGAAAGAATGTCCCTTGCCATTAGTCATTAGCTATGAAGTTGCAGAGGAGGAATTTGTTTTCGTGTCGACACTTTGAAATAAGTTCTGATCTTTTAATGAGAAGTTGTTTCTTGATGGTGAATGTTTTTATGGGCATTTTTTCAGTGAGACAAAGGAGGCATCTTTTTGTGCTGTTGTTGTAAGGGGGAGGGGGATTGATTTTAGGATAGACCAAGATATTTCGGGTGCTTTTCCGCTTCTTGCTTTTGCTTCCCATACAAAACTGGATAGTGTCGTGATGTGTTTGTATTTACTGTGGGCGAATGATAATTTATGTTGACGGTATCTGTGTTTCCATGGCCTTTTAGTTAATCTTATGTATGCCTTTTTGATGTTAGGTGTTGTTGGTGTTCCTGTGGGTGGTGCCAATGATATTGTGGCCTTGTAGATGACGTTTGGTGTAGTGCATTTTCCTGGAAGAGAGCACTGACTTTTTGTTATGCAGTCACAGGATTGGTTTGTAGTTATTGTTTTGACGCTGATGATGTTGTTATTGTGCTTTTTGATGATTTGTGACATATTTTCTGTGCAACTGTAGCTTAATTTTAAGGTGTTCCTGTTAAATATCTTGTGGAGTTTGCTGGACGTAGGAAAACGCTTGTGGATGAGGCGCAGGAAGGCTTTTGCAATGTTTGCTTGAACGATTTTGTTAAAAGGATGGTTGAACCAGATGATGTTTCGTTTTCTTGTGCGGTTGTGTAATTGGCGAAGTGTAAATGATAGGCATGTTGGATGTCCACTATTTTTGAGGGCAGCTTCGTACTCGGGTTTGGTGTCATTAAATATTTCTTCATTGGAGGAGTTTTCAGATAGTCTCTTGCTGACGGATTTTGGGATTTCTTTAATAATGGTTGTTAATTTAGAACCGTTAGTCATTTTCTTTCTTGTATGGGCGGTATGTGGACGATGTAAGGTCGAAGGTGATGTCAAGGAATTCTGCTTGTTTTAGGTTCGTCTTTATATCAATTTTAAATCCTACACCCTTGAAATTTTTATAATATCTTTTCTTGTTTTGTCTCTTTGTATACCGCTTGTATCTCGGATAATGATTAAGCCATCGTCTCTGTACAACCCACTGTCTTTATTCCGAATTCTTTCACCTAGTTTGGACAGTATAAAAATGACGACAAGTTCGAAGAGTTCTGCTCCATCGTAGCTACCCATGGTTACGTCAAAGTTTCTTGTAGTTGATCGTTTTGTCCATGGTGAACCGTTGTTGAATAGAAGAGATTTTCGGTAGTGGTTTACAGTTTGGATGCTTTCGTCATCAATGTTAGTATGGGATCGTGCAAAAGAAATGGTGTTGTGTAGTATCATTGGAGTTACAGAGGGGTAAAAGTCTTTAATGTCCAGCTGTGTGAATGTGCATGATTGTTTTGATTTGATATTGTTGAACCACTTGATGGCTGACGCGGTATTTTTCCATCGGTTTACTTTTGTAACATTCCTTAATTTCGAATTGATATCGTCTAGTATGACCTTACTAATTTTTCCTATTTCGTTTTTTGTGATGATCGAAATATCGCGAAACTATTAGTTGCAATCACTGTTCTTATTTTCGTGTTTTACCTTATGTATATTTATATATATATAGAAGGATAGATAGAAAGATAGATAGACAGATAGATAGATAGATAGATAGATAGATGGATGGATAGATAGATAGATAGATAGAGAGACGGATAGATACATACATACGTACATACATACATACAGACATATGTGTTAACAGTGTGGCTTCCTAACTTGAAGTTGATGTGCTCGACGGGAAATCTTGAAAAATATGCACCATAATTACCCTACTTAGTGACTAGTGTGGTTGAAAACATAGGCCAACTGGGCCCTAAGTAAAACTTTAATTGGGGTCTGATTGAACGAGTAAATAGCTAAAATGAGCTCTGCTATTTTGTCACCAAACTGCTTATCTATGTATATACAAGTTCATAAAAGTGTGAAAAAGACTAAACTTTTGCTGTTGTTTATTTGATGGAATTTTAACTGTATGTATGTATGTATATGTATATATGTATGTGTGTATCTATGTATGTTTGTATGTGTGTATGTATTGTAATATGTTGTTTCAACGTTAATTTGAGAATCTGTATAAAGGCCCCAATCAAATATAATATTGTTTTCTAGCCTATAAAATAAAACGTAATGCTAAGTTTAAGTTCAGTTCAACAAAAGAGTTTTCAAACAGTTCAAAGAGCAAGACAGTGCTTGCTCAAGCAATCCAAACAACACTGTACCTTCAAATCCAAACACAAAAAATCATTAGTCCAAAGACAACAACAAAAGTCCACAAGATAATATACATTATGTATGTATGTATTTATCTTTGTATGTATGTATGTTTTATAAATTGGATACAGAAGTAGGCCTGAACTAAGGCTTTATCAGACACAAAACCAGAGTAGTAAATATATAGACCTAAGAAAAATAAAAGAATAAATCAAGTACTGTAAAGTCAAATAAACACAACATTTTCATGGCATTCTCACTCAGTTAGGAGTTCGTTAGTTTTGTTGAATTTACTCAAACTCATAGCTTTGAGGCTTTCGTTTGGTACGTGTTGATTGCCGTAAAACATTTTCCGTTTGTGATGGTTGCTCAGATGCCACTTCTGTGGTATATTGGTTTTGGATGTCTATGGCTTCTTCAGTCACTCTCTCCATTACGTTTGGTTCTGGATCATTCGATCTGCTCAAGGCACTCTCACTTACAGTTGTTGCTATATCTAAGTTTTCGTTTGATCTGTTTAAGTGAGCTTCTTCTGTATCCCATAGACAAGGCACAAGGTCGGAAGGTGACACTGGATTCTCTACCATCTTTGTGGCTAATATGGGCATATATTGGGTTGACATGAGTGAGCTCAACCTCTTCCACTAAATTTTCATTTTCACTGGAACGTACAAATTTGCGGAGGTAAACAGTGCGTGGAGATAACCAAGAAGGAAGTGAGGTGCCATTACTGGATTTTTGCTGGAAGTTAAAGAACCGCTCGTGTGGAGTTGTATTGGTAGCAGTCGACAGCAAAGAACGAATTGAATGTAGAACATTTTGTAATACCTTCTCCCATTGAGTGATAGGTAACTGGCTGGATGCTAAGGCCAATTGAACTGCTCTCCAAATGATACTATTATATCATTCCACTTGGCTATTTCCGATAGGATGGTATGGTGTACTGTGGCAGGTTGCTACTTCCCTACTGGTAAGGTAGCTGGAAAGATTTTCGGACATGAAGGATTTGCCTCTGTCAGAATGTATATAGTCTGACATGCCACACAGGGAGAAAAATGAGTCTAAACACTTGATGATGGTAGATGTAGACATGACTGGACATGGTATTGCAAAAGAGAATAGTGAGTACTCATCAACAACTATCAGCTAATACTTGTTACGCGTGCTGGATCGTAAGGGCCCTTTAAAATCCATGCTCAATCATTCCATTGGTTTGGTTGCTTTTATAAGAGAACCATCGGAGCGTTTTAGTTCAGTGAAGCAGATATCGCTACATCGGAAGCATCACACTCTACCACAAAAGATGGGAAGCTGCAAGCTCCATTTTGATGGTTTGAAAGGGATCAAGTGCAAGATCACTCAGTGGGAAGGTTTCAGCTTCAGCTAGAGGTCGTATTTTGTCTGAAAACTGTGCTATCTATTTGGCATAATATGCAAACATTCCCAGAGTCCTGCGAAGAGAAGCAACATTGGATGGTGGCGGGAAATCTAATAATGGGTGTAATCGTTTAGGATCTGGTTTGACACTGTCATGACTGATACGGTACCCAAGGATATCAATTACCGAAGAAGAGTGTACAGTTATTCAAAGTTACGTTTCTTTTGGCAATCATTTCGTGAAAAGCTGTGTTATTTCTCTGAAGGTCAGCTTCATCTACTCCTCCAATGGTGAGATTATCAAGGTAAGGGAAGGTATCATTTAAACCTTCCTCTTTGACTAAATCGTCCATTGTCCTTTGAAAACAGGGGACGCCATTGGTTACGCCAAATGGGACAACGACAATTTCATATAAATCACAGAGACATTCGAATGCTGTATACTTCCTTTCAGATTCTTGTAATGGGATCTGGTGGTAGGTGTTCTTGAGACCATATGTAGAGAGATACATGTACTTAGAAAGTTTGTTGACCATTTCATCTATACGAGGTAGTGGATAAGCGTCGAGTTCGATGTACAAAATTGATTGTTTGTGAATAGTCTATACATAATCTTTTCGATGTTTGGTAAGTTCATCTTTACCAACCAAGACTTGAGCTCTCCACGAAGAATCACTCTGAATTTTTCCAGCTTCAGCCAGAGCTTGAAGTTCCTGTTCAATGAAAGCTCGATCATCTTTGTTGAAAGATATCGACTTTGTTTCAATCAGTTTGCTATCTTCTGGAAGACTTTTGACGATTGAAGGTGGTTTAACATCAGCAAGTTTGGCAAAGGTACTTGTCAATTCAGACATTGCAGATGTTACGTTTGGATAGTGGTGAGACAAGTAAGTCAGGATTCGGACCACCAAACTGGAACGTTAAGTTTTGATGTTGTTTCTGGAAATCATACCCCAAAATCATATCACTACATAGATTTTGGAGAATGTCTACTTTAACGTTCTCATAAGTCTGTTCATTCAAAGAAAGTGTTAACTGACAACTCCCGATAACTGTAAATTCCATTGATGTTAGTGTAAGAGAAACAGTTTTGTTAGATGGTGATTGTTCTTTCTTAGTAGATCGACAAACCTTTGAAAAGTGTCCTACCTTGGAACAGTTGTGACAGGTAGCATCTCGAGCAGGGCACAAGGATCGGTTAGCATGTATTGATCATCCACAGAAGTAGCATAGTTGCTTGCGTTGTTTGGTTGGTTTGGTATTTGGACCTTTTTGTAAAGCTGCAAGAGATAATGTGTTATCTTCGACATGTTCTGGATCGGTTGTTACAACAGCTACAGTTGGTGGATTGTTTTGTTGCAAATAAAATTCAGAGTTTTTCTAAGCAAGATCAAGAGTTCGGGCACGTTCTTGTACTTGATCAAGTGTCAGTTTCATTTTCCAAAAGATGCTGTCGTATATAATTTGATGAAAGACCATTGATGAATGAGTCCTTTATCATTTCAGAACGCTATACATTCGCTGTAACTGCGGTGAAGTTACAATGTTTACTCAACTTTTTAAGTTCTTCTAGGTTCTCGTCAAGAGATTCACCGGGTTTTTGTTTCCTGGAAGCAAGTTGATGGCGTGCAAAAATGGTATTTGGTGTCTTCACATATAATCTAGTTACAGTGTTAACAACCTGCTCATATGTAGTACACTCCTCTACATAGTCAAACACGTCTGTAGAAATGAAATTTACGATGGACCTGAATTTATCGGGGGCATCAGTTCCACATTTAATAATGAAGTTATCAAAAGTCCTTTTCCAGTGCTTCCAATCCTTTGCAGCTTTGGGTGAGTTTGGATCGACATCCAATCGTGAAGGTTTCAAAGCCCTGCTCATCTTTCCTGTGTTTGATAAATTGTTATAAATTGGATACAGAAGTAGGCCTGAACTAAGGCTTTATCAAACACAAAAGCAGAGTAGTAAATTTATAGACCTAAGAAAAATAAAAGAATAAATCAAGTGCTGTAAAGTCAAATAAATACAACATTTTCATGACAGTATGTATGTATGTATGTATGTATGTATGTATGTATGTATGTGTGTGCATGTCTATGAAAGGTGTATTTTGTGACGATTGAGGTTACATCTGTTTTGATTTGATCAGATAATGTTCTCAATGGTTTTATATATTGTATAATTTTGCTACAGGTGTAAATACATGAACTGATTTTGGAAACAATTTTGAATTTGTCTTCTCTTGCTTTCTTTATCTAAAAATTGTATGGTAAATATTCTGTGTCCTATCGTTTCTAAATACGTTGGTAAGGTGAAAAGAGAGGGGAAAGGAGAAGTGCAAATGGAAAAATGATAAAATGATTTACACGGTGTTTTATATTATACTGTAAAAGCACATTCGTTTTCTTAATCCTTAATTTCAGCCCTGTTTGTTCGCTATTCAGTTGACATGTTAATTAGGTATGTAGGATGCACAAAGAGGAAGAGAGAAGATTGAGAATCGAACTTAACAGAATTCAAAATATACTAGGATAATAACAACTAGTAACCTTTTAAGGAGTAATAGCGGAAGAAAAGCCTGAGCAACTGCTATAGAGAGATAACCATGGTATTTATAGTCCATATCTGTGTGATCAATGCAGCAGTCTGGTTGGCTAACAATTGATGAAGTAATGTATTGCTCTGTCTTTTCGTAGCTGTCTATGATGTCTGGTATCATTTAGTTACCTGTTTTGATAAGCTATTTAGATTATTCATCATTTTTGATTGAAGATGCTTGAGAGTGGCTGGACTTTGTTCCAGTCTTACGGTTTCTGCCTGATCCGTCATTGAGTGACGGGCTCTTTGTTTAACAACGTGGTGAGCGATGCAGGGTGATTTTCTTTGATATTTTTCCAAGTACAAATGATATTTGATCAGTCAGGGTTTTTTTCTGAATGTTTTTGTTGTGACACCGTCACTTTGCTTGAGCTCTCCTACCCATGGGACAGACTTAACCTTGCCAGATGCCAGTTTGGTATTTCCTGGTATCGAGATATGCTAACAAGTGCAACATGGTAACCAAGGGTAGCCCGGATGTAGTTCAAAACCCATAAGTAGTTTTATCATTTATTATTATTATTGAAAACAGTTTTCTATTTTGTTATTATCAGATATATGTCACACTGTATTAAAGCTGTACTAGTGGCAATGAAGTCTTTGAATTTTATGGTATAAAGTATTGCATGACTTTAATTACCAAATCTTGAGAATTAAAGCAGCTTGAAGGAGATAGTGTTGATTTTCTTTGGTTTGTGCCCTAATTCCACTTTTATTCAAACTTGATTGTAATTGTTTTGGTGTTTCGCCAAATGTACAAAGACAGAGGAAATAACCACAACCCTCATGTGGTATATTTTAATAAACATTTATATTTTTGTTATTATTATTGTTTATTATTATTATTGTCTCTTGGATTAACTAACAATACAATTTCCATCCTATATATCAAATTACAAGATACTTATGATAATCATAAAGTCATCCATTATCATTCAATCCTGCTCACGGTACCATGAAGTAATAATCCGATCATTATAATGACCGCTAATACTACCCTAAGCCGTCCTGGATGGCTTGAGCTACCAATTTTTGTTAGCTTCACATACGAAACCTCAAGCCAATAGTCCTGATATCACCTCTCTAATTATTGGTTCACTTTCCCAAAGTACTGTCTTGGATTTCTCTCAATAACGCCAGGAGTTCTTTCTCGTATTAAACACAAAATTTTTGGAATTTCCGTTTTCAGTTCTTTCATTCCTCTACTGAGACATGCAACAACTATTGGAACCACTTTAACACTAAAATCGTACGGTCTTTCACGTATCTCAAAACATAACTGTTCGTATTTCTTAATCTTTTCTTCTCGTTTAGTCCGTCTGTTCATTTCATTTGGACATGTAATACCGACTAGCAAAATTCTTTTCTTCTCTCAGTCTTGTAAGGTAAGATCTGGTCTCCTCACGGTGCAGTTTGTTCTCATTCGGTGTTCCCAATCCCAATACAGCTTCTTGTCTTCATTCTCTAACACTTTACCTTTACAAAAAGATGAATGATAATTTTCTCAACGATCTTATACCCATATCCAGTGTTATTCAATTCATTAGAAAGAGGAATCAAAGACATACAAAATAGAAGGGGAGAAAGGGAGTCTCCCTGGAAAATATCTCGTTTAATTCTGATGTTATTAGACTGATTAGTACCCGTTGAATGTGAAAGAAGAAGATGCGTATTCCAACCTGCCATGCTGTTCTTGAGAAAGTTGGGCATTACAGAAGAGATCTTATAAATGTCAAGACTTTTGAGTATCCAATCATGGGGGATGCTATCAAAAGTTTGCGGTAATCTATCCAAGCTGTACTGAGGTTTTTGCTTTTCTTTTTACAGTTTTCTAAAATCATTTTGTTGATTAAGAGCTGGTCTTTACATCCATAGGGGTTTCGCTTGCACCCTTTTTATTCATGCGGGAGAAGGTCATTGTTTTCAAGGAAATTGTACATTCTATTAGTAATAATGGATGTTAAAAGTTTGTAGGTAGTTGTGAGGCAGGTAATCGGACGATAATTTTGGGTATCCTCGGACTTTGGTAAAAGGTAAGTAATTCCTTTAGTTAAAAAAGGTGATATGGCTTCAGGATTAAGCATAATTTTATTAAAATACTGCAGTAATTTCATATTGGTTTCCGATAAGGAATTCAGCCAAAAGTTTGATATCTTGTCTATACCTGGGGATTTCCACTTATGGGACTTTGCAAATGCTGTTTGTAATTCTTCAACCGTGATGTCAATCCATTCCTGACCTTTGATCTCTTTCATTTGCTCAACCTCCCTCTCTGTCTAACTTGCTTAAGCATTGAAATTCTCTTCCTTTCCCCAAATATTCATCCAAAATTCTTCAACCTTATCATGTTCTGGTGGTTCTTTTACTTCGAGTTTACATTTGCCTGATTCTCTGTGAAACCGTCTGGCATCTGTTTTGAAGGCCCTGTTTTGTCTATAAAATTTAGTCCTCTTATCATATCGCCGTAATCGCTGAGCTTTAACCTGTATTCGTTGCTTCAGAGTTTCTTTACTAGTGTCACTGGTTTTTACTAGTGTACCCTTATTTAATTCCTCTAATATTGATATATCTGCCCGCAGAGAGTCAATTTCCTTCTGTATTTCTACTTTCCATTTTGGAGGTTTGTTAGTGTGATTTCTATTGTCCTTCTTAATTTTAATACCGATGTCAAGAGTGGCAGTTTTTGCAGTTGAACATAAGATGTGAGGAATATTCTTAGGAACTGATAGAGCCCTGTTTTCCTGTAGAAAACTCCCTGTGACACTAAAATAACTCACTTGTGTAATTGTATGATATTTATTACTATGCTCACATTTCTCTGATCCTGTCCGCGCTGTTCTGATTTCCTCTAACATTTATGCTTTCTTTTTACCATTTTC
>RDPX01000193.1:750680-774936 GCA_003991215.1 Morbakka virulenta | reverse complement strand
TATTACTATTATTATTACTATTATTATTACTATTATTATTACTATTATTATTACTATTATTATTACTATTATTATTACTATTATTATTACTATTATTACAGATATAGCATATCCCTTAGTTGAGGGTTAATTGGAAGGATATAATGGGACTATATTTGCATATGGGCAAACAGGATGTGGTAAGTCTTTCACAATGCAAGGTATCAATGACCCAGCTACACAGAGGGGGATCACTCCCAGAGCATTTGAACAGATTTTTGAAATTATGGAAACTGCAACCTCTGTTATAACGAAGTTATTATTATAATAATCTATTATTAATATTATTATTACTATTATTATTTCTATTATTATTTCTATTATTATTACTATTATTATCATTATTATTATTGTTATTATTATTATTATTATTATTATTATTATTATTATTATCACTATTGTTATTGTTGTTGTTAGACTGGCGACTGTAAGCTTCCAGGTACTCCAATGTTCGACACTCTCTGCAAGTATTTAATAGAAAATAATATTAGAATTAAAGCAGTTTATTTTGCTTTTCTGATCGCTGTTTGCAGATTATGCATGCTGCACTCTAGAGAAAACAGAGGTTTGTATTTTGAATTTTAAATGTTTATCCTTCTAACATGTAGTCAACAACATATAAAACATTAAAAACATATCCAGACAACTGTGCTAAATCAAGAGAAAGAAAAAACAGGCGACTGCCAATGTTGCCCAAATCCCCCCAAATTATCGAATATTAGTCAGACTGGAATTTCAAAAACTATTGCCATATTCAACATCAATAGCAAATTGGTTTGCAAACAAATTGAAAAAAAACCCAAGAAAAATCTAAAAATGAAAAAAGATGACATCGAAATGATGGAGCTTTAGAGGGTAACACAGAACAGAGATTAATTGCGGCTGTTACTGAAGAAAACCTTGGGTACCAAAACTGTTGAAGAGATGAAAACGTTAAAATGACGACGATGGTCATAACAATTGTAAGTGAGTGGAAATCAGTGTTCTTGTCTACTACGAGGAAGGCTTAATGGATACTTAATGGTTGTACAAAGAAAATATCCTGATCTGTTTGAATACAAAAGAGGAGCCGTGGTATAATTGTTAGTGCAGTTGCACTGTAACCAAGAGTATTCGGATTCGATTCCCCGACCAGGCGAATATAATTTTAAACTTTACAAAAGAGAAAGTCAGTGGTTGGCGTCAGGAAGGGCAACCGGCCAAGAAATTCCTCACTTCCAAAACGAATATCCCTCTGAAGGGGACCGTCTAAGTGTCAGTTACCAGCTAAAAATGACGTTAAAACAAAAAAAACCAACAAACAAACCCGATTTGAAACTCCTCTGGAGAGCTTCAGCAGATGGTTTGGTGGGATCGATGTTGTCTGTGTATCTCAAGTTGATGTCTAGTCATTCATGGATTGATATTCCTTCACATGCCTCTTCATAAGGTTGTATCACACTTTTGAGATATGTAATGAAGAAAAGTGTGGGAGATAGGGTTGCCTTACCTGATTTCTTTCTCCTGTTGGAACCAGTCACACCAAATCAGTCAATCAGTCAGGGTGCCGTGCCAGAAATCTGGCATAGGCGGTAGCCATAACAGCCTTCTCTTGGCCTTCTTCAGAATCTGAGTGAGCCCAGTAAGTCTCCAACCAGTTGCACTTTCTAACCATGTTTTTTCTGTCATGGCTGTATACAAAAAGCAAAAAAACCCGCAGTAGAGGCCCAGAGGTCTTTCTGCACGGCGTTTTTATTAAGACACCATTTCTAGCCAGTCCCATCACGTCCCCCCCAAAATAACAACTGTTTGAAAATGAAAATAAGAGAACGCCAATAAGATAGATAGAAAGCTAGCATTAATTTTCACCCAACTCTCGACTATCTTTGTTTAATATTCTTAAGGAAAAATGATACAAAATCAGAGAATATATAATTGTAAGACATTTTAAATACTTTATTAAAACGTATAACGTAATGTTATATGAAAAAAAGGTTGATATTTGAGTTCATTTTTTCTCTTGCTATGTTTAGTTACGCTAACATTCTTTCATCAAGGCCCCTGTTGATCTCTTTAAAATTCCCTATCACCTATTCTACATTTCTGAGTTCTGTATGGCTCTTTCTGCCTCTATTTCTTCTTTTTTCTGCCCCTTCCCCTGTATGCCCCATCCACATGCTTGTCTGTTTGTCCCTCTCTCTGTGTCTCTCTCCCTCATAACAAGACACACCCATTAAAAGTTTTGAAAGATTATTAATAAAGAGAAATTTTCTGTCTAAGTTTATAGTTCTAAGCTAGTGATAAAGCTATTCTATATTTTCAATCGCTTTTGAAGTAATATATTCACTGTTCTTTGACCCTGTTTTTCAAACCTGTCAAAATTGACATAGAAATGCAGATAACTGAGTCCTATGGTATTCAACACCTGCTTAAATGGCTGAACACTTGAATGAAGACTAGATATTTACAAATAGCTTCTTTCATCTAAAAAGTTGTTAAAATTAAGCTATTTTACCGTTAAAAAGATTGGAGCATCCAAAATACGAGTATGCATTTTGACACAGGGGGGGAAATGACATAGCAAACAGATTGCTTAACTCTTAACAATAAAGTTTATATCTTTAAGGTTAAAAAAGGGAAACAAACAGAGTGATCACTTCCTAGGATTTTAACTGCCAATGATAAAAAATTCATGGGGGATTTTCTGCAGAAGAAATGGAAAATACTTATTTTCATTTTTACATTAAGAGTTTTCTGGTATATGAAGAATTGAATGGAATAGTTTTTGGTTTGATGCAGGTAAGTAAACAGTAAATATGTTTACCTCTTTCAGCTGGATTTTCTTATAATTTTTATCTATTCATTTGTATTTCCATCTGCTACCAAATCTTTGTTGAGGTTATTTAATACGTTTTGATGCATTTGTTTTGTCTGATATTTAATGCCATTTATATATTGTTTCTGGTTTTTGCAATTAATATTAAAATGGTCTTTTATTGTTATCTTTCAGCTGTGTGATCATACTCTAGCACTTCCTTTCTGTTTTTATATACTGATATTGATGGGCATTTCATCCTTTGTTCTCTTTCGTTCCTTGTTGGTTAAATCGTGGTTATACTAAAGGTACCTTTTCACTGCTTGCAATCAAATGATATTTCTTATTGGTCTGATATTATTGCTATACGATAACCAGCTAGCCTAAGATCAGGAACTCATGCAAATGTGTAACCCGCAAAAGGGCATCGAGACGTACCAGCCCCTTTACTAAGAAAAATATTTTATTTCCAGAGAATAATCGTTTTAAGAAGTTCACTTATTACATGCCACATTACTCTGTTATGGATATTCTAGGGGTAAAATGTCTTTTTGAATGAGTAGTTTCATCACAGATGGTCTGTGCATATGAGTATTATTCAACATGCACATTTTGCATTTAAGTGTTTTAATTAAGTCGCGAACCAAGTCAGAGCTCATAAATAAGAAAAATTTTATAATAGTAATAATAGTAATAGTAATAGTAATAGTAATAGTAATAGTAATAGTAATAGTAATAGTAATAGTAATAGTAATAGTAATAGTAATAGTAATAGTAATAGTAATAGTAATAGTAATAGTAATAGTAATAGAAATAGTAATAGTAATAGTAATAGTAATAGTAATAGTAATAGTAATAGTAATAGCAATAGTAATAGTAATAGTAATAGTAATAGTAATAGTAGCAGTAATAGTAATAGTAATAGTAATAGTAATAGTAATAGTAATAGTAATAGTAATAGTAATAGTAATAGTAATAGTAATAGTAATAGTAATAGTAATAGTAATAGTAATAGTAATAGTAATAGTAATAGTAATAGTAATAGTAATAGTAATAGTAATAGTAATAGTAATAGTAATAGTAATAGTAATAGTAATAGTAATAGTAATAGTAATAGTAATAGTAATAGTAATAGTAATAGTAATAGTAATAGTAATAGTAATAGTAATAGTAATAGTAATAGTAATAGTAATAGTAATAGTAATAGTAATAGTAATAGTAATAGTAATAGTAATAGTAATAGTAATAGTAATAGTAATAGTAATAGTAATAGTAATAGTAATAGTAATAGTAATAGTAATAGTAATAGTAATAGTAATAGTAATAGTAATAGTAATAGTAATAGTAATAGTAATAGTAATAGTAATAGTAATAGTAATAGTAATAGTAATAGTAATAGTAATAGTAATAGTAATAGTAATAGTAATAGTAATAGTAATAGTAATAGTAATAGTAATAGTAATAGTAATAGTAATAGTAATAGTAATAGTAATAGTAATAGTAATAGTAATAGTAATAGTAATAGTAATAGTAATAGTAATAGTAATAGTAATAGTAATAGTAATAGTAATAGTAATAGTAATAGTAATAGTAATAGTAATAGTAATAGTAATAGTAATAGTAATAGTAATAGTAATAGTAATAGTAATAGTAATAGTAATAGTAATAGTAATAGTAATAGTAATAGTAATAGTAATAGTAATAGTAATAGTAATAGTAATAGTAATAGTAATAGTAATAGTAATAGTAATAGTAATAGTAATAGTAATAGTAATAGTAATAGTGATAGTAATAGTAATAGTAATAGTAATAGAGGAAGAGGAAGAGTGAGATTGGAGTAGCTGGTCAGTTTTGTTAGTTCATTCACATACATGAACCTACCTCTTCCTCTACTTTTCCATCCATCTACTTTCCCAGTTTTCTTTACCAGATATTAATACTGAAACTGCCCGTACGTCGTTGTACTATTAAGTGAGCATAATTTACAACTCACCAACCACTTACGCAAGGAACGGAATGTCTTTTTTGAAAATTTCAAGAGCTTTATTAGGAATTGTGATTTCTAGACTGCTTTAAAACATCTTGATTTGGCTTTTGACTGCTTTTATTATGACTCTTTATCTTGCAGAATAAAATATACCTCCTTTGTAGATAATTTGTGTTTTTGCTGAGAAAGTATGCACGAATTATTTTTAATTGTCTGATAACTTTTGACCTATTTCATTTTTTCATGTCCTTTTATTCCTGAAAGTGGTTAAACTTTTAAAATATGTATTATAGTAATAATAACAACAGTAACAATAAAATTAATAATAATAATAATAATAATAATAATAATAATAATTAGTCCTGGGTATTGACATTAAGCTGCATCCGTTTGTGCAGTTTAGACGTGGGCGAATGAGGTTACCCTTTGCTACAACTACTTCCAGGTCTCCCTTGGGCAAGGTGTAGCACCTGTCAGCCTACCCTGAGACACCCCTAGTGATGGTGTCATAATAAAAAATACCGGTGGTAGTGTAACCTAAAAGTCACTAACCTCGAAAGAGTGCAATATAGACTATCAAAGTATAACAAAGAGCGGCGTAAAAGAGACTGGAACCACTGGGGAAAGTCTCTCGCCAGGCAGGTGTTTCATGGCCAAACAGCTTGAACCCGGTTGTCATCAAACCACTGCTAGGAGGATCAGAAGAAAGTGGTCACAGAATGGAAACAGGATTGTTATGGAGTGTTATTATAGCAGTGAGCCAAGCTGTAATGGTTACAGGAAAAGAATGCATAGTGTGTGGATTAGTAGAGCTATGTTCCCAGTTACTGAACAAAGATTAGTAGATCAGAAGAATCAAATCACAAAGAAGCAGTGGTTATCAAATTGCGAGCTTGAAGAGATAAAACGATCGATCGTGTATGCATCGTATGGACAGGTTGACCAGGGAATCAGAATTGGGAGTAGAATTGAGGACGTTGTTGGTCTGGTGTCAAATGTTGATCATAGGATTGGTTATTTCTCACTTTATGAGGACGTAAAAGATGAAGAGAAGAATTTGGTGGAACAATTAAATGAGATAGGTAAGAAGGAAAGAAAAAGATTACCATCACTGAGAGGCGTTGAAAGAGGAAGGCTGTATGCAGCAGTGAAAAAGGTGAACAGTGTAACGGGCAAGATTGAGGTAAACAACATCACTGAGACTAATGACCTGATATATTGTGAACCAGTAATGATGGCAGAAATGCTTGGAATAAAAAGCAAAAATTAAGTGACAAGAAAAGAGCCATGGTGGAAACGTAGGCTTGAAGGCAAGTTAAAGATTTGAACAGAGATCTAGGTCGAGTAAATGCCTTAATTGACAAGAAAACAGTTAAGAAGAAAGATTCAAATGCATTGCAAAGAAAGTACAGGTTCAGGCAGAAAGGATTGCAATTTGTAAAAGAGGAGCTGAGACAAAGGATTAAAGCCAAAAACGAAAAGATTACAAGATATAACCAAAGAACTAAGTAATACCAACAAAATAGACAATTCAAGAACAACGAAGGTGGATTCTATAAACAACTGAATGGTGAAGGAGAGCAGGGCAAATGTGAAGTGCCGCATGGAGCTGAAGCAAGGGAATTCTGGTCAGACATGTGGAGCACATTGAGCACAATAAGGACGCAAAGTGACTAGAAGACTTTAAAACGAGAATGAATACTGGACCAAGACATGCTGAGAGGTTAGAATAAGGAAAAAGAACTTGGCAATGGCATTGATTGACCATAGAAAAGTATTTGACATGGTGCCACATTCCTGGATTATGGAGTGCTGACGTATTATAGGAATAAACAATACTTTAGTGCATTTCCTAGAAAGGACAATGAAAGATTAGAGGATTGAGCTGATATGTGGTAATGAATCACTAGAAGAGGTTAAGATTAAAAGAAGTGTATTTCAGGAGGATGCCTTATCGCCCCTTTTATTTGTTGGAACATTCATTCTCCTAACCAATGTATTGAAAAAGACAAAACCTTGGTATGAATTTGCAACAAAGAGAGAAAAGATCCAGCACTTACTTTACATGGTTGATCTTAAATGGTAGGGAAAGAACAAAAAAGAACTTGATTTATTTAACAAACAGTCAGATTGTTTAGCAAGGACACTGGCATGAAATTTGGAATCGAAAAGTGTTCAACATTGGTAGTGAAGAGAAGGAAAAGGATAAAATCAGATGGAATGAAATTGCCAGATGATATAGTTATAAAATCACTGAAAGATTGCGAACGATACAAGTATTTAGGTATATTGGAGGCAGATAACGTGCAGGTAGAAGAGATGAAAGGGAAAGGGTGCCGTGAATATAAGAGAAGAGTGGATACTGGAGACAAATTGAATGGGGGGAAATATCATCAATGGTATAATGTGTGGGCTATTCCTATATTGAGATACTCCTCTGATTTTCTCGAGTGGAAAAAGGCCGAAAAAGAGATGGATCGAAGCTCTTTACTATGCACAAGGGACTCAACCCAGGGAGTAATGTTGATAGATTATACATACCCAGGAAAGAAGGTGGAAGAGGACTCATGAGCGTTGAAGACACTGTTAATATTTCCATAATTGGGTTAAATAGATATGTAGAAGACAACAAGAGGAAATTGATAGTTTCAGCTAGAGGTGTTGCTGAGAATAAGGATGCTGAAACAGAAAGTACGTTTAAGAGAAGGAACATACAAGAAAGGAAAATTAACTGGAAAAAGAAAGTCTTGCATGGCCAGTTCATCAGACAAACTGAAAATATGACAGATAATTATCAACGGTTGTGGCTTAAAGAAGAAGGCCTGAAGAAAGAAACAGAAACCCTTATTATGGCAGCACAAGGACAGGCAGTGAGAAAACATTTAGTGAAAGCAAAAATTGATAAGACTGGACAAGATAGTAAATGTAGAATGGGGTAAAGCAAGTGAAAGCCAGAATCCTCCGACGAGTGCTTGAGATTTGAGAAAAGTTGTTATTACCAAAGCTCAGGAACATGAATCCACTGATCAATTTTTTAAAAACAACAACAACAATAACAACAACATTATGTGAAATCAATGTGTAACAGAGATATAATAATAACAATAATAAGTAGAAGCTGTCCCATTTGCTATTGGAGATCTGAGATCTGTGACCAAAGGATTTGAGAAATGGGTTGAAAAGCTTGGGATTCACTGCAACTTAGGAGTACTTCAAAAAACTACGTTGTTAAGAAAAGCCAGGATTTTGTGAAAAGTGCTGGAGTTTTGAAAAAGAAAATGCTGGTAGCCCATGGTCATTTGCTATGACCTGCCTATCAGCATAGAACTCGGCTATAAGAACAGCCAAACACAAAGTATGAAAAAAGATAATAATTTTAAAACTTCACATGGTTTTATTTGTAAATTAAAGATCTAGAAAATTTACAATGAAATTGATCTACTCAATATATGTTGCAACACAACTAAGCTGTCACTGGATGTAGAGGACTGGAAAGAGAAAGACTAGAAATAGCACAGTGAAGCCTAGTTGTGGCACCTCCTCTATAGTGATACTCTTCATTTGGGCATATCACTGAGAGACGATGTATCAGCTGGTTAGCAGATTAATAATTTTGGGTTTGTCCATTCTTTGTTTCTCATACAGAAAATAAAGTATAATGTCTGTATACAAACGTTTATTGATTTTTGGATGATAAATGTAACGGTTTCATCATTAAGATCGAGGAACTTTAGCTTTGAAGCAATCAAGCTAGTTTTTCCAAACACACCTAGAGTTCCGAGGCTCAAGTTGACATAATACACTCTAAATCTTCTTGATAAATCGGATAACAACTCCTCGTAGCGTTGATTTTTACGGTCGAAGTTACTTTCAATATTGGTTTCAAACCCAGCTGTACGTTCTAATATTAGTAACTTGTTACCTTTTACTATTACAAGATCTGGTCTTTGGGCCTCATCTGTTATTATAGACGGGTTGGGATAGCCGTCAATATCAACATACGCTTGTAAACCTTGAAATGTAACGGTTTTATAAATGTAGAGAAGGATTGAATTTTGTCTCCAGTTGTATCTAAGCTCGTCTAATGCAGATTGACATCCACCAATGACGTGTCCGAGGGTTTGCTGGCAATCACAAAATCTGCAAGTGGAGTCGTTGGTTATTCCCCATTTGACTGCATTAGTAGCATTTGGAAACGTATTGTTTAGGTAACGGACGACAAAACTGAAGATCTTCCTTGGGACGTCGCTAATGACGTTGGACCATTGATTGATGAATTTACTGTCGGCATACTTCCAAATAGATTTAATCACTAAACTTTGTGTGGTTAAGTCATTGATTAAGAATTGCTCATCCGACAGGAGAATTTGCTTCAAAGCTTCACCAGTTTAGTTGAATTGATCATATTGAACATTTACCGTAGCTGTGGATTTGTGGAATTTACGAATATTCTTATATTATTATATGTGAACTAACAATTTTGTTTCGAAATGTCACCTGTCACTGAGTATGTCTTAGTAAATGGTAATATCGACCCAAGACCAAATTTTACCATTTGCTCAAAAAGTTCAGAAGAATTTAGTTTTCTCCTTTCATTGAGGGGACTGCAACTGTGTCATTTGAAAATTGGGACCAATTGCTTGGAAGGAATCCTTTGATGGCACGGTAACGAAAGTTGGAATATTTATCATCCTTGATACACTGTAAAAAGGTATTGACGATTAAATTGAAGATTAAAGGCGAGAATGAATCCCGTTGCAGCACACCTTTTTTCAACCGGAATGTATTTGGTGGAAAAATTGTTCGTAATAATGGATAAACGAAAGTCACTATACAATGTTTGTACAACATTATTAATTTCGTCAGGTATTTGATGACTGCATAAAACAGTTTAAATCAAGGAATGGTGGAATTCACTGAACTCATTTTTGAGATTGATTAGCGTTACTGTCAAGCTTTTTTTGAACTTTCTTGAGTGATTGATTATATGACTCATTTCGGAATGTGCTCGAATGTCCCACTCATACCAAGAGTAAAACCATTTTGGTAATGACTTTCGATGTAACTATTATTGAAAGAAAGTAAACACTCTGTAAAGGGCAGTAAGGACAGAGTGAAGAACAGATTGATTTACTTGTGCAGACTGTCCACGCATTAAGCACAGACATTGGAATGAAATTTAGAATTCGAAAGTGTGCTGTGCTAGTATTGAAGAGGGGAAAAATGGTTGTGACGGTAGAGAATTCCCCAATGGTGAAATTATGAAAGAAGTTTAAGAGAACTGATAAAACTACTTAAGAGTTATGGATTGTGATAAAATGAAAGAAAAAGAAATGAAGGAGGAAACAATAAAGGTATAAAAGGAGGCTTAGATTGATTCTGAAGTCAAAACTGAATAGCTGGAACAAAATAACAGCAATCAACACATGGGCAGTCGCGATTTTTAGATATGATGCTCGTATAATAGATTGGAAACAAAGTGAATTGATAAGGATAGACTCAAAGACTAGGAAAACGACGACAACCTACGAAGCATTACACTTTAAGACATGATATTGACAGGTTGTATATGAAGAGGAGAGGCAGTAGAGGGCTTAGTAAGGTGGAGCTGGTAGTCAGAGTGGAAGAAAATACTTTGGGTTATTACGTTTTTACGTTAGGAGAAAACGTCAAGAAAGGTGTTAGTTGGTCCGCAACGATTGTTACTGAAGGCACCATTATTACAAAAGATTTATAAAAGCAAAAATATAGAGCTTAAGCAAAAATAGATGGAGGGGACATGTATGCGCAATTCATCAGAGATTGAACTGAAAATGTTGACAAAGAAAATGTGGTATTGATTATCCAAAAGTTATCTTAAAAGTGAAATGGACGCTCTTGTATGTGCTCCTTAAAGAGCAGGCTATAAGAACAAAGTATATCAAGTGTAGAGTTGATAAAAGTGACAACAATTCTACTTGTAGAATGTGTGTGAAGAGAGAAGATACAGTGCCGCTCACAGTTAGTGGATGTGAAAAGCTTGCACAAAAAGAGTACAAAAGAAAACACAGTAATGTTGCCAAGAAATTCCATTATGATCTTGGCAAAAACACTGGACTGTAGCATCAAGAAAAGTGGTATGAGCATACTCCCGAAGGGGCTATGATGTCAAACGTCTTTGGGATATCAATATACAGAGTGACAATGTAATAGAGTCTAGGAGGTCAGACATTATCTTAATTGATACGAAAAAGAGAAGTTTTATCATTGTGGATATTGCAGTGCCTGCAGATGAAAGGGTAGAGGAAAAGGAAAAAGAAAAAGTTGAAAAGTATCAGAATTTGGAAAGAGAAGGAGCAAGACGTTGGAAAATGAAGAAAGTTCAGGTAGTGTCAGTAGTAACAGGAGCGTGTAACAAAAGGATTTGAGAAGTGCTTTAAAAAGATTGGTATTCCATGTAATATTGCAGAAATGCCAAAGACTGCCTTGCTAGGAACAGCCAAAATTCTAAGAAAAGTATTGGAGATGTAATGAAGGAGAATGCCCCTTGCTAGCCCTTGGTCATTTCTTACGACCCGCCTAGTAAGAGTTTTACTATAATAAGATCAGCCAGAGCATAAGCTTAATCGTAAAAATAACAACAACAACAATAATAATAACAACAATAATAATAAAAACAATAATAATAAAAAATCCGCATGGTCTTGAAGTACCAGTTGGCGTCTGGCGCGGAATAATCAGCCCCTTGGCAGTAAGGTTAAAATGCAGTGTCAACAAAATGAAAGCAAGAAATAAAAAATCATACCACATCGTCCTTCGCGTGGGTCAACAAGGGACGCACCCTCCAAGGGAGCTGAACCAGCTTGGGGTTTAATAATGTGCGACTGAATCAGCAACTTCTATTAATGAAGACTCAGTTGGTCACCATTGACAGGGAAACCTATCGGATGGCCCATAAAGAGATAAGCCACCAGCGAACAAAACAAAAGAACAACGCATAAGATGTAGTAGAGAGGATTATAAAGAAGTTATGTATGCTTTTTATATGTCTTTAGAGAGACCAGGAAGTAGTCACACTGAAAATACCTTTAAGATATGGAGAAACGGAAACCCTGAAATTAGAATGAATTTTGACGGGAAAAGATTAGCAAATGTCAGGTGAGATATTATGAACAAGAAGAGATTGACAGATTTTGAACTGCTGGAAATTAAAGATATGGTGAAACGTGAAGTTGCAGAGAGGGGTGCTAGAGAGGTTGATTGTAAGGATGGAATGGTTGACAGCTTGGGAATCGATAAAGGAGATGGTCAAACTGGAGTGCTGGATGACATTCCAGTTGATCAAGGGTCTGATGAGGACCGTGAAAATAGTGAGAAGAACCATCTTCTAATATATGACACTGTCACCCAAAATGGAGACATGTCCCCCATTAAGGTAAACCAGACAACTGACTGTAGTGAGAAAAGGGTTCAAGTTGAGAGAGGGGATATTGATGAAGATGAATTGGATGATTTTAAAAATGAAAGAGCGACTCAGAGGGTGAGGAACTCACTCAATTGTCATCCCATGCTGACATCACGCTCCTCTATGACCACAAGCTACCCAAAACATTTCATTCTGCAATTTGGAATGCTTTCACCAATCCTGATCTGTCATTCTACAGCCATGACATATCAAATATTCTACCACACCCAAGTCACATAATTGGGGATAACTTTCCACGATCGCAGCATCGCCCTACAATAATCTCGCATCCTGCTATCATTGATGTCACTCCAATAACCCGTTTTCCAAGATGGAACATTAACAACGCGAATTGGTCCATTTTCAAAGAAACTACAGCTACTCTGCCAGAAACACTTCCACCAGGCAACTCTGAAGATGTTGATTGTTCTTTTCGAGCATTCCAGTCACAAGTTCTCGGTACGGCAAAGCGACACGTACCAAGAGGACATCGAAAGAGATTTGTTCCATGCTGGGATCGCCAGTGTGACAACCATGCTTAAGTACACGCCCAAGCCACTATCCTGGAGGAAAAAGAGATAGCAGCTAGCAATTTGTTAGACTGTATTAACCATCATCGTCGGGAGTCTTGGATCTCTCCCGTAACCAGCATTAATATGAAGCACTCCAGCAGGAAAGCCTTGTCAAAGCTCAATCGGTTGACTGGTAGGAAGAGGCAAGCCACCACTAGGAATGCAGTCTCAGCTAACTCTATTGCAAAATGCCTTGTCAACAATGGAAAATATAAGGAGTTTGACAGGGCTTTCACTAGAAACGTAAAGAGGAAGCTCAAGGAAGCATGGCACACCCCTTACCCCGATCAAGTCCTCTTTCCCCCCTTTACAGTAGATTAACTGAGAACTGCCCTAAAGTCCCAGAAATCCTGTAAGAGTCCAAGCCCTGACTCTCTTCACCCTGAATTCTACAACCACCTCCTCGACAACTATATCGAATGGCTAGCCTCTTTCTTCTCCACCTGCCTTCGAGTAAAGATACTCCTGAAGATTTGAAGAAAAGCGAAGGTCGTTGCCATTTTGAAGCCTCACAAACCTTCAGACGCGCCTACAAGCTACAGACTGGAAAGCCTCCTCTGCATCGGTTTTAAGATCATGGAACGCCTGATCTACAACCAAATCGAAGGCATTGTCGACTCGCAACTACCTCCAGAGCAAGCTGGATTCCAACCAGAAAGAAGTACCTTTGATCAGGTATGCCATACGGAGGACATTGAATCCGCTTTTCTTATCAAGGAAAAGGCAGGAACTGTTCGTGTGGACCTTTCGGCCGCATACGACACCGTGTGGCATCGTGGACCAAGACTTAAGCTGCTACAATGCATTCCTAGCAAAAAAAATGGTCAGAATGATCAGGAAAATGATCAGAAACCGTGAATTTGCGTTTCACCTTGCTGATGAGAAATCGAAACCTCACCGACTATCAATGGCGTACCACAAGGGTCAGTGTTAGCACCAACGCTATTTAATATTTATACAGCTGACCTCCCTACCTGCATCAGTAGGAGATACATGTATGCAGATGACATAGCTCTTCTGTACCGTGCAAAGACATTCGAGAGCATTGAAAAGGTCCTATCTGAAGATCTAAATGAACTAAAGCAGTACTTCCATTTCTGGCTATTAAAACTCAACAGGGCTAGAACTTTTTCAAGCATGTTCTATTTAGCAAGCAGGCAAGCTCAACGCAGTCTAAAAGTTAAAGTTGGCACAAACACCATGCCATTCCAAAAAAATCCGAAGTACCTCGGTGTAACACTTGACCGATCTTTAACATACAAAGAGCATCTTCAAAAGATCACAGAAAAAGTTCGCGCTAGATCAAATCTACTTCGTTGCATTGCAAGTAATCGATCCGCGTTGTCGCTGGGCTACTCTACTGCTGAATACTGCGTCCCTATTTGGTGTGCTAGCTCGCATGTGAAACATATCTAGACTCTGCCCTTAGTGACAGCATGGGCATCATCAGTAGCTGCATCCGCTCTACACCTCTTCATTTGCTTCTCATCCTCTCAGGAATTCAGCCACCTCATTTGAGGAGAGAACACATCATTCGTAAGACCTACACCAGAGCGCTCAACAGTCCATCTCACCTACTACACCCCATAGCAACTGCTCACAGACAGTTCCCACAAACGCTCGTATCCAGACGTCCTCTATCCAGAAGAATGCAAGACATTGCTCGTGATGCAAACGACAGCTCTCTGGATCTATGGATAGCAGAGAAGTGGCGGAAGAGGTGGAACAGCACCGAGTGTAGATGGAAGCAGTACATACCAGAGCCGTCAACTGAACCTCCAGGGCTCGATCTACCTGATTTCGCTTAACAGACTGAGGTCAGGCCACGGAAGGTATGCAGACGTCATGCACAGAATCGGGCTAGCACAGAGCAACCAGTGCTTATGTGGGGAAAGGCAAACACCAGAGCACTTGCTACATTGCAGAGCCATTGGCCTTCAAGGGGACGTGCAAACTGTGAACGAAGAGCTTCGACAGTGGCTGCAATTTATAAACTTTACCTTATAATATCATCTTTTTGATAGGAGATACATCATCCACGAAAAGAAATTGACCAACATTGAAATTGTGCTAATCAAAGAGAAGGTATCCTGTAAATTTTACAGGCAAAATAAGATCTTCGAAACTAATGTCAAAAATGTTACCTTGAAATCGGAAAGACAACGGTTACAGTGGATGAAATACCTTCAGAGGAGCAGGTCTGGAAATTTTGGAACAAAAATTGGAGCAATGAAAAAAAGCATAATGAAAATTATGAGTGGGTTTAAAATCTTGAATATGATGTTCAAAACATCCAGGAACAGCAATGGGACAATGTTACTGCTGAACAGATCAAAAAGGCGATAAAAAGTCACAAAAATGGAAATCCCCAGGCTTAGATCGAGTTCCCAACTTCTGGCTTGATATTTTATACTCCACTCATTCGAAATTGGCTTTGAATTTCAATAAAATGATGACCAAACCAGACCTGACACCCAAATGGTTTTGCTTGGATACCACCTATTTTCTCGCAAAGACTAATGATACTGAAAATCCGAAAAACTATCGCCCTATTACGTGCTTGTCAACAT
Organism: Morbakka virulenta; assembly: GCA_003991215.1. NCBI lineage: Eukaryota > Metazoa > Cnidaria > Cubozoa > Carybdeida > Carukiidae > Morbakka > Morbakka virulenta. The sequence continues at coordinate 759,530 of RDPX01000193.1, read as the reverse complement.
CGAAGAAACAGGAAGAACGAAGAAACAGGAACGAATCGTGACACCAAGGGGAAAAAAAGGAAATGAGTTGAATCGTTTTAAAAATGAGTTTGCTGAAAATACAGCAAAGGTTAAGGCTATAAGTACGGATGAGCGTGAAAGCCTAACGAAGATAAAAGTGAAAAAATCACAAGAAAATTTTTAACCATGGCAAACTTGATTATACAGGAACTCTGTGATGACATTCACCTAAATATGGACGACCTCAACACCATTTTGTATGCAAGTGCACAAACTATTGAAATTGAGTTTGGAGTTAAGATTAAGAGACCAAGAAGACAAAGCCAACGTAAAAAACCAAAATGGAAAGCACGCATTGGAAGTGAAATCGAAACGTTTAGAGGCGATATGTCAATACTAACTGAATTTGAAAGAAATAGCAAACCAAAAACAACAAAAGCTAGAAAGGTTGTAAGGAAGTATAAGATGGCAACTTCCAGAGATATCTCTAGTGTAAAAGAAAAGTTGAAACAAATTATGTAAGTAAAGGCACACCGACTAAGGAGGTTTGATAAGCGACAAAATTTATACAAGCAAAATAAGATTTTTCAAACGGATGCAAGACGTTTAATAGGGAGATTACAATTAAGGAAGCACCAATTGAAAATAATAATGAAAATAATAATTGACCATTGTAGTATTTTGTAATGGCTTGTCCCTGGCCTTTAATCTATAGACCTTAATGAAACACATGGGAATATTCTCTTTCCTGATCTGTTTTCTGTCTACAGTGATATGATAATGAAATCAATAGAAGGAAAGGAAGAAGTTGCTATTGGTGGAAGATAAATAAATAAAATAAGCTACACGGGATCATAGACTTTTGATTATTGACTCACAGGAAAAACTGCAGGATATTTTAACAACAGTGAAGGAGGCAAGTAAAGAGAAAGGTCTGTCAATTAACGTAGATAAAATAAAGGCGATGGCTATCAGTAAGACGTCACAGGTCCCAAGGTGTTGTGGGAAGGTGAACGTCAAGAACATAATGCAGGTGAGAAGATTCTGCTACTTGGTAAGTTTTATTGCAAAAGATGGAAGATGTGTAGAAAATGCCTTTCAGAAGATGAAAAATTTTCTTGCAAACAGTCACCCCTCAACAAGACAAAGAGCAGTTAAAATTCATGTATGGTCAGTGTTATTACACAGATCGGAAGCCTGGGCACTGAATTAACAAATGCTGCTGGCGGAGGGTTTTGAAAATATCTGGGACAGAAAGGATATCTAGTGAAGAAGTGTTAAATGAAATGGTGATAGAGAGTTAGTGGTAAAGATAAGAGTAGAACATATGTACTTTGTAGGACATGTTCATGAGGAGGGGAAAGGTAGAGATCCTACGCTTAACAGNAAAGATGGAAGATGTGTAGAAAAAATTAGAAAAAGGGTGTGTTAGGCAAGGAATGCCTTTCAGAAGATGAAAAATTTTCTTGCAAACAGTCACCCCTCAACAAGACAAAGAGCAGTTAAAATTCATGTATGGTCAGTGTTATTACACAGATCGGAAGCCTGGGCACTGAATTAACAAATGCTGCTGGCGGAGGGTTTTGAAAATATCTGGGACAGAAAGGATATCTAGTGAAGAAGTGTTAAATGAAATGGTGATAGAGAGTTAGTGGTAAAGATAAGAGTAGAACATATGTACTTTGTAGGACATGTTCATGAGGAGGGGAAAGGTAGAGATCCTACGCTTAACAGGTAAAAGCTAAGGTTGAAGACCAAGAGGAAGACGAAGGGAGAAGTACATCGAAGGGATAGAAAGAACATTAGATAATAAAAGCAAAGTTGCACCTATATTGCAAATGAAAAGTGATAGAGGGCGGTGGCAATCCAAGGTCACCAACTTTTATAGTGGAATAGCACCTCGATGGAATGAGGTAAATAATATTAAATAAAATGATTGTTCTTTCAGCAGGGGTTGCTACTTGTTTAAAGTCTCTTTGTAGCTGCAACGCGATCAAAAGTATTTTTATTTTTATAACCTGGAACCAGCTTGTATTATCGGTCACATTACAAGGAGGTACCTTTTCCATTTACTTCATATTCACATGCAAGAGCATCACAAAAGGCTACAAATTTACCATCACAATTGTCTCTACATTTCTTGGAACCAAATTTTACTTGTTCATTACCAGCTTAAGCAAGTTTAAATAAAAAATATTACAATGGAAAATACTATTTGTCTTTCTGTTAAGGAATAGGGAACTTGCCAAGATAAAAACATATACTGAGCGCATACATAATTGGAATAAACTGGAAGAGAGAAAAAGCGACAAATAGCTGTGGGTACCTTTATACATTTAAAGAATTTCCTCAGCTTGAGCCTATTCAATACCTTTATCTTACTTTTTAATATTATTATTGATATTCACTATTGTCACGACATTTTCTCCCCAGGTGTTATTTTGATGAAACATGGTCTCTTTGCTGATCATCTTATTTGGTACAATATTAGTGGGTACGTAAGAAATGTTTTTTTAAATTGTCTATCTGAACTGAAAAAGTTTGAACTACTGCACGACTTTTATTCTGAAATATACAGCCATTCTATTAGAAGTGTGCAAATTTCGTACATCTGGGAAACTTTCTCTGACACAAAAATGACAGAACAATTAGTGTGCATAACAAACATGGGTTGAGATAGGAGAAGGGTGGATTTCGAGAAGAACAAACGCACTAATTTTAACATCTCTTGCATATGATCTTGTCTAAATTGTACCACACCTGTTCATTGCCTTGTTGTTTAGAAATTTTCATACGGAGACTCGGCATTCCTTAAACAAAAAACCCAACATGTTATGACGTTTATTACAAACTATAGATTACCCTATTGCCCATATCAAATTGGGTTCCTTATGCAAGTAACGATGGATATTTCTTATAATATCTGGGGTTAAGAGTAAAGTCTGAAAGGCTATGGCTACATTAAAGAAAAACATGGCTTGAGCAAAATACTAGAGATTGACAAAATGGACTTTTGCATACTAATGCCTAAGAATGGATAAATTTCGGTTTCAAGCCACCAAACGAAGTGATTTAGAATTGCCAATAACGAAAAGGACTCTGTGTGTTAGTATGCAGCTTTGATGCATATGAATGGATAAATTTCCGTTTCAAATCGCTAAATGAAGTGATATAGAATCGCCAATAAGGAAGCGGATTGTGTGTGTTAGTATGCAGCCTTCTCCTGCCGCAGATAGAGAGGGATATTGATGATAATAACCCTGTGTATCCAGTATCTGCACCATTGCGTTTCATTCGTGTCAGCACATCAATTTACTGTTACAATATTCAGACATATCTAAATGTAAAGTATCTAAATCCAGATGTGAAAGGGACAGTAGCTAAAAAATTACTTTTTTCAATGACCTGCTGTGGTATATCGGGCTGATACACCGAGCCAAAAATTCATATCTGTAATTTTTTTTATCAATTTCAATACTAGTGACCTGTTCATTTTAAGAGTGAAAATGAATTTAGAATATTGTGATTGGCGTCCCCAATAAGGAGCCTTATATTTATATTTATTAAACTAATGCTGACGCTAAGCTGGGGATAGAGTGACAAATCGCAATAGTACTGTTTTACTAATATAGTTACCTTTATATTGTAGGATAAAACTAGAATGTGGGTATTAGACGTATTAGACGTATGAATCAAACTATAATGTATACATGTTCCTCTTCTTTTTCTTCTTCTTCTTCTTCTTCTTCTTCTTCTTCTTTTTCTCTGACTTTTTCCTTGTCAGGGGTCGTCATAGCGAATATGGCATCTCCACCGTGTATGGTCCTGTGCATCTCTCTCTTGAGACCCGTCGCTGCCATGTCTCCTCTGATGTTGTTCTTCATTCTGCGCCTCAGTCTCCCTCGTCCTCGCCTCAGTCTCCCTCGTCTTCGCCTCAGTCTCCCTCGTCTTCGCCTCAGTCTTCCTCGTCTTCTACGTCCTGGTATCTCCTTATGCATGAAACACTTTCCCACATACTGTTCATCTCTTCTTTCAACATGTCCAAACCATCGTAGCCGATTTTCCTGAAGTTTCTTNATGGCTACATTAAAGAAAAACATGGCTTGAGCAAAATACTAGAGATTGACAAAATGGACTTTTGCATACTAATGCCTAAGAATGGATAAATTTCGGTTTCAAGCCACCAAACGAAGTGATTTAGAATTGCCAATAACGAAAAGGACTCTGTGTGTTAGTATGCAGCTTTGATGCATATGAATGGATAAATTTCCGTTTCAAATCGCTAAATGAAGTGATATAGAATCGCCAATAAGGAAGCGGATTGTGTGTGTTAGTATGCAGCCTTCTCCTGCCGCAGATAGAGAGGGATATTGATGATAATAACCCTGTGTATCCAGTATCTGCACCATTGCGTTTCATTCGTGTCAGCACATCAATTTACTGTTACAATATTCAGACATATCTAAATGTAAAGTATCTAAATCCAGATGTGAAAGGGACAGTAGCTAAAAAATTACTTTTTTCAATGACCTGCTGTGGTATATCGGGCTGATACACCGAGCCAAAAATTCATATCTGTAATTTTTTTTATCAATTTCAATACTAGTGACCTGTTCATTTTAAGAGTGAAAATGAATTTAGAATATTGTGATTGGCGTCCCCAATAAGGAGCCTTATATTTATATTTATTAAACTAATGCTGACGCTAAGCTGGGGATAGAGTGACAAATCGCAATAGTACTGTTTTACTAATATAGTTACCTTTATATTGTAGGATAAAACTAGAATGTGGGTATTAGACGTATTAGACGTATGAATCAAACAATAATGTATACATGTTCCTCTTCTTTTTCTTCTTCTTCTTCTTCTTCTTCTTCTTCTTCTTTTTCTCTGACTTTTCCCTTGTCAGGGGTCGTCATAGCGAATATGGCATCTCCACCGTGTATGGTCCTGTGCATCTCTCTCTTGAGACCCGTCGCTGCCATGTCTCCTCTGATGTTGTTCTTCCTTCTGCGCCTCAGTCTTCCTCGTCTTCTACGTCCTGGTATCTCCTTATGCATGAAACACTTTCCCACATACTGTTCATCTCTTCTTTCAACATGTCCAAACCATCGTAGCCGATTTTCCTGAAGTTTCTTGGAGACTTCTGCAACTCCCAAGTTCTTCTGATCTCTTCATTTCTGAACTTGTCTTTGTTGGTTACGCCCTTTGACCAGCGCAGCATTTGCATCTCCGCCACATCAAACTATCATTTGGTGAGACGTACAGTTTTCATCAAACAATAACAATAATGTCTACATAAATCCCACAAAAAGGAATTTGAAATTTGTGCTAGGTTAATACAGAATGGCGGATTACATCGGAAAATTTACTGCATTATTTAATTAACAAAAAATAGGTGTGAGTATAACATATAAAAAAGGAAAAGGACAATGTTTATTTGGTGTTTTATTAAAATTAGAAACTATTTGATTAAGTAACCAAATATTTTTCTCTGCATTATTCTTATTATAGGCTGTGCGGAAGAGTTACCTGGCATTAATATACTTTCAACAAGTTCTACAAATGAAACGTATGACTTTAACAAATGCAAAGTTAACCTTACTACAAATAAGTGTTCAACTGTATTGACTTTGCTTCCATCATCTTGCAATGAGAAAATTACATTGAAATTATTCCTAGATTTCTTGTTCCCAGATCTCAATTTAGCTGGGATAACAAATACATTTATACTACCAGATAAATTTGATGTCACTTATATACTCATCGATAAATGTTTTGGAAATATACAATTTGACTGTATGTCAAAGGACAAGTTAGAAATTATTCCAAGAAGATTTGTATTGATTTCAACAGACCTTCGATTTATGTTTAACTTTAAAACCGAAGGCTTAACATGGAAACAACTTCAAATAAAGATGAATGGATTCTTTCAATTAAAAAATCGACAACGGGTAAATGCATCCATTTCAAAGCCGAAAGATGAAGTTGATTTATCAATTTCATGTAAAACTAATCAGTTACCAATTACAGATTTTACAAAACTATTCACTGATATCATGCCTGGCAAGATTGAGAAGGAAGAACTGGCTGGAGTTGCAAGGCAGAATTTTATTCATTATGTTGATGAGATGGAAGAAAAAATGCCGTATTACTTAAAAATTATGTCAGACTTGGTTAATCCTGATAAAAAAACATATATTCCTTTAAAAACAGGTACACCAATTGATCTAACTACCGTAATTTTAGCAAACCCTTCAATAACTGGTTTCTTTAATCCAAGTGGTACTTTTGAATTCGTATGCTCTGGAACACCGGAAGTGGTAAAGTTTCATGGAACTCTGTCTGTTATTATACAAAAAAGAAAAGGAGCCGCTATCGCTGTAGGTACAGTTGCAGAAGTGAAAGATTTAACACCAATTCGTGCTCTGCAAAAAATTACAGGAAAGAACTTTCCCAAAATTCTACTATTAAATACTACTGAAGTTAATTCTCTTCTAGTTATATCAAATAGCTATATTGAGATTGTAAAAAACGAAGAGTTATCTTTGCTTTTAAAAAGTTATATAATGAAAGGTCATACTATTCGTAAAGGTGCTGAATTACTGTTCCAGCTTCCACTGAAAGAAATTGTTAAAATGTCAAACCCTACATTGGCACTACAAGAAGTGGAAGACACCTTACAAGTGTCTTTGTCTATTAAGGAAAGACAAATCAAAGTCAATTTTCCTAGTGGTTGGAACTCCGATTTAATGTACGTTTTATCTGCAATATCAACCAAGCTTGTAGGATCATTACCCAGCTGGCTAAAGAATAACGGATCGATAGAAGTGGAAATGAAATCAATAAATATGAACTATGAAACCAATAAGATCATTATTGATCTCGATTTAATCGGTCCAGTTGAGGTTGGAAATTTATTGCAGCTGGAAAATATTACTCTTCATGTTGTAAGGGGTAGCCAGGGCTCATCTTGGAAATTTATTGCAAACGCAAGCCAGGAGCTAATAGATGGTGTTTATGCAAAAGTAGGCATACGTATGGTGAAAGATAAGTATGCACTGAAGGGTGCTATTAGAGAAATCTCAATGGAACAGCTGGTACGCTGGCTGGAAATAACAAATGATTATACTGATTTTTTTGCCGCTTACAAATTTCTTCGATTCACAATTCAACATATTAAACTTTTCGGAAATTTACAACAACAAAGTATGGAACTGAGGTAAGTCTTCAAGGTTTTCAGAATATGTTTAGAGTTGTTCTTAATTTCCAAGGTTTTCCATTTGATATTTCAATACAATCTCTTTATTTAAACGAGTAATGGAAATAATTTACAACTTTCGCTCAACAAAGTGCTTACTCTTGTATGAAAACTGTTTTCAAATGAATGCCTCCGACTCTTATGTAGTTAAATCTTTCATCGTTCTGAAAAACCATCCTTTATAACGAGTTTAGTTATTATTGAGTCTTCCGTTAAAACTGAGAAGATATCTGACATTTTCAAGCTATATTTTTTTGTATTTCAGAAGTTTCGTACAATTTTTTTTGTCGGATTTGAGAAAGTAATATAAAATTCGCAACCGTTTCTGTGAAATATCGTCCATTAATATTTTGCGAGTTTGATGTTTCTAAATCCAAAGGTTTGTTGTACGGTATCATTTCTTCACTTAGGATACTTATGGTCAAAAATATTTCACCTGTAACAGGAATTAAAACAATTAAAACTCTGATTCCAAAATTAAGAAATTTACATATTGCTTCATAGTAAAGTTAACTTGTAAATACGACGAACTAGTAAATACAAGAAGGAGGTTGCAAATTTACGGGGTGTTGCATGTTGCATTGCTGCATAGTAATGTTAACATGTAAATATGGCAAACTTGTAAATATGGCAAACTTGTAAATATGACAAAGAGATTGCAAAATTACGGGTTGTTGCATGTTAAATTACTGCATAATAAAGTTAACTTGTAAATATGACAAACTTGTTAATATGACAAAGAGATTGCAAAATTACGGGTTGTTGCATGTTGCATTGCTGCATAATAAAGTTAACTTGTCAATATGACAAACTTGTAAATATGACAAACTTGTCAATATGACAAATTTGTAAACATGAGAAACTTGTAAATATGACAAACTTGTAAATATGACAAACTTTAATGATTATATATTTCAATGATTTGAACTGGTAAAGCGACTAAAGTTTAAACTTTCCCATGCTTTTAAAAATAAATCAAAAACATATTTAGATGGTCTTAACTTAACTTGATGCAAATTTTAAAGAAGTTAAGCCTTTCTTGTTAATGTCTTAATGTCCGACCTATTCTTCTTACTTTCCTTGCCTCTTTCAATAACACTTCAACCAGGTTTGATTTATCATTACAATCAAGATGACCTATGTGTTATTTTGTTTTATTTAGAAAACTGTACTTTTTATGTCTAAGAATGTTATTGTTATCATCATAAATTCAATCCTAAACTAAAACTCTAGCTATAACTTACCTACTTTTTTGAGATTTTTCGTTATTTTTCTGAGTATGATGATGATTATTGTTCCTATAATAATAATAATAATAATAATAATAATAATAATAATAATAATAATAATACTATATATAGATAAAATGATTCTGAAAGAAGTAAAACAACGAAGAAAAAATTTGTCAATGGCATGGGAGGATTATCGGAAGGCGTATGACATGATCCCACACTCCTGGTTAATGGAATGCCTAGCAGCCCTGAAAGTAAACCAAAATATTCGAAATCTGCTAAGCGAGACAACGAAATCATGGAGAGTAGAAATGATGTGCAAAAGTGAAATATTATGGGAAGTAAGAATAAAGAGAG
>RDPX01000193.1:727977-738653 GCA_003991215.1 Morbakka virulenta | reverse complement strand
AGAACGAGCGGAGACAGTGCAACATATTGTTTGTGGGTGTAGTAAAATGGCTCAACGCGAATACAAGAGGAGACATGATAACATTGCTAAGCTGATCCATTGGATGTTATGTGGAAAGTATGGTCTCGACAACAAGGAGAAATGGTACAAACATTGCCCGAAAGGTGTAGTAGAAGATGAAAATGTAAAATTGATTTGGGATATCAATATCCAATGTGATAATTTTATAGAAGCGAGGAGACCAGACATAATATTAGTTGAGAAGAAAACGAAAGATGCCATCATTATAGATGTTGCTGTACCTGGTGATTGTAGGGCACATGAAAAAGAGAATGAACAAGTCGAAAAGTATCAAGATTTAACAATGGAGCTGAAACGTCTTTGGTCGTTAAGAAAAGTGAAAGTGGTATCAGTAGTTGTTGGTGCCTTAGGCAGTGTGAGCAAAAGGTTTAATAGCTGGATGGAAATGTTAGGTCTTTAAGTAAATGTTGGAATTGTGCAAAAAACAGCCTTATTGGGATCTGCGAGGATAATTGGAAAAGTAATGGACATTTGAAAGAACCCTCTTGGCCCTTGGCCACTAGTTGTAACTCGCCCAAGAGGAAAATACTCGGCAATACGAACAAGTGCAAAAGCTTTAAATCAGATAATAATAAATAATAATAATAGTAGTAATAATAGTAGTAATTATAATAATCCTCCTTGGTATGACGATAAACTGCATCCGGTTGTGGAGTTGCGACGTCGGAGAATAAGGTTACACTTTGCCACAACTACCTCCAGGTCACCCTTTGGCAAGGTATAGCACCTGTTAGCCAGCTCCGAGACCTTGAAATACCGGGTTGACGACCGGCGGAGTTAAGGCTGTTTATCCACTTTTATGTATCTTACGCATCGTCCGTTGCGCGAATCAACAAGGGATACGTCCCCCGGGGCAAGGCTGTCCTGGTGTGCACGAAAAGTATGCTACTGAGCCTAACATCTCTACAGATGATCTACACGGTAAATGGAACCAGGAAAGTCCTAACTCTGAACCTGTAGTGATGCCACTTAAACCAAAAGAAACTAGACAAAGATGGACCCCAGAGTATTATAAGAATGTTCTCAGAGCGTTTTACACCGCTCAAAAAACACCTATGAGAGACGTGATTGGACAAACGTATATTGAATGGAGGAAATTTGTAGGAGATGAGACTAGGAATTATATTGATGCAAATAAACTAGCTAACGTACGCCGCGATATTATCAAGAATAAAAGATTGAGTGACGCTCAGATTGATTTAATACGCACTGAAATTCGTGATACTGATAGAGAGAATTTAGCACAAGTTACTATCGAAAATGCGAGGCCTCTCGTAAGAGAAAATAATATGACAGACATTGAGATAGAGGCCAGGATACAAGATGCGAGAGAAGGACGTGAAGTGAGACTGGAGGAAGGTGAAGTAAACAGGGTAAGGTTGAATGATGATGATATTGATGAGTACCTTGAAAACAACATGGAAAAGATATTAGTCGCTCGTGATAATATACTACATGAATTTTCAGTTGTGGAAAACACGGTAATGAAGAACGTGAAAATAACAACCAGTAAGAAGTCAAAAAGTACAATCAAACTTTACAACATTGCTTTAAGAGATATTATAAAGGAAAAACAACAAGACCTGACCACTTTAAATGACCTTATATACGCCACTGCAAACGTTACTAAAGTTAAGTTAGGAGTTAAAATAACGAAAGCAAGCAGGAAACATGTGAACAAGGAACCAAAGTGGAAAGTAAAAATAAATAAAGAAATTTGGACGATGCGGGTAGAAATCTCAATTCTTGATGAAATTTGGAAAGGACGCTTGTTAAAAGTGGGAAAAGTATAAAGATAAGAAGAAAGCATAAATTAACTGAACGCACATCAATGTTTATTGCAAAGGAGACTTTGAAACAGAAAATCCAAGTAAAAGAGGCACACAGAGGCTGAGAAGGTTTGATAAACGCAACAAATTTTTTCGACAAAATAAAATATTTCAGACGGATGCCAAGATATTTTACCTAGAGATAGGAAAAAGTAAGATAGAGGTACAGGAACCACCTATAAAAGAAGAAGTTGAAGAATTTTGGAATAAGATCTGGAGCGAAGAAAAAAACTTCAACAGTGAAGCAACATGGATAGGCAGTGAGGAGGAGAGAATGAATGGGATTGAAGAGCAAGAATGGGAGGATATAACAACTGTTGAGTTACGGAATGCATTAGGAAAATCTCAAAAATGGAAATCTCCAGGTCTGGACAAGATTCCAAATTTTTGGTCAAACTCTTTAAGCGAAACAGCTGAACTGTCTAAATTACATCTTTATAAATTTAAAAAATACACCAGATTGGATGACTCAAGGCACAAAATACCTTCTTCCTAAATCAAATGACACATAAAATCCGAAAAATTACAGGCCTATTACCTGTCTCACTACGATTTACAAATTATTTACATCTATCATTACTGAAAGAATGTACGTTTTCTAAGATGACAATTCTATTCTTCCACTAGAACAAAAAGGTTGTAAAAGAAAGTCGTATGGATGTAAGGATCAACTGCTTACACTGGTCAACAGCACTTTTGTTACCAGATAGTTTAATATCATTTCCGGTACAGTTTGGGGCGCTGGACACGAATCTGGTCTTAGTTTTTTCTAGTACGTCCAGTTTTTTTAATTTAATTTTCAAAATTTTTCAAATGTGGTTTCGAATTGCTGATCAACTAGGTTGATTTCGTGTAAAAACATGCAGGTACAGGGATTCCAGGTTGTCTGAGTTGTTAATCAAGCATTCTGTGTTATACTGTTACTACAACGGAGGGATTTTGATGCAAAAGATGTCAATTAACTTTCAATACCTGGGCTATTCATTACGTAATTTCATAAAATCATAATATTTGTGAATTACGTAATTTCATTATCAGAACAAAGATTCTCACTTGTGGTCTCTCTTTGTTTCACACATGAGTCTCCATTGGCTTTTGTTTAATCAGACTTTAGCCGATGTCTATTTGCTCTTAAACAAGACAAGAAAGGATTAGGCCTGCTCGAGAAATGAAGCTACTGTTCATTTCTTAAACAAAGTTATTCAGATTCGGTTGTGTTGTCATTCTTAGCCGCTGATCTCGAAGATAGTGTAATACTTCACTACTCTGTGCAAAACATATTATTCTCAACAAAATGCCCCCCCTCGAAGAGGATGTAAAAACAATCCTGATAGCTTTTGCTACATTTGTGGAAAATTCATTTTTAAATCACAACGCAAGCCACTAAGTCAAGCTGTATGCAGTGCTTATAGTGATTATTTTGAGTGTGCAGTTGGTGATCAGGATAAGCAATGGGCACCTCACAGCTGTTGTACATCTTGTTATGTGACATTACTTGCTTGGAAACGAGGTGAGGATAGAAAAATGTCATTCGCTGTGCCTGCTGTATGGCGGGAACCAGTTGACCATGTGTCTGATTGCTACTTTTGTTTAACGCAAGTTCAAGGCTACTCCCGAAAATCCAAGCTTACTGTGCAGTATCCAAATGTTACATCTGTACACCTGCCAGTACCACACGGTGTCGAGCTTCCAGTTCCATCATCTACACAAGAACGGACCGACTCATCTACTGGCAGCGACGAGCCTTCAACAAGTTACAGTGACGGATCCAGTCCATACAAACCATCAACAGCTGAGCCGCATCTCGTTACTCAAGCCGAGCTCAACGATTTAGCCAGGGATCTGGCGCTTTCCAAACAGCGTGCTGAAGTACTAGCGTCACGTTTGAAGGAGTGGAATCTTCTTGGTCCAGATGCCCGGATCTCTTCATTTCGAAGTAGGAATACACCATTCTCCAGTTTCTTTACAAAGACTGGTTTACTCTGTCACTGTACTGATGTTCAGGGATTGTTTCGTACACTTGAACTGCATCACGATCCTACAGAATGGAGGCTATTCATAGATGCATCTGTAGTAAGTCTTAAAGCTGTCCTCCTGCATAATGGTAATGAACAACCACCAATTCCAGTTGCACATGCAGTTGGTATGAAAGAAACATACCAAGCTATGGAGGAGGTTTTAAGTGCCATAAAATATGAAGAATACCGGTGGAAGATATGTGGTGATCTTAAAGTTCTTGGCTTGCTCTTAGGATTACAAGGTGGTTACACCAAACATTCTTGTTTTTTGTGCCTATGGGACAGCAGAGCAGATGAAAAGCACTATAGACAGAAAGTATGGCCGAGACGATCAAGCTTCATACCAGGTGAGCACAACGTACAGCACCCTCCTCTGGTTGATCAACAAAATATACTTCTACCTCCACTGCACATAAAGCTCGGCCTGATGAAGCAGTTTGTACGGGCAATGGATAAAAGCGGAGAAGCATTCATCTTCTTGCAGCAAAAATTCCCCCGAATTAGCGATGCAAAACTCAAAGCTGGCATATTTGTTGGACCTCAAATCCGACAGCTACTTAGGGATGACAAATTCCACAATATTCTCAGGGACAAAGAACTACAGGCCTGGACTGCTTTAAAGTCTGTTGTGGAGAACTTTCTTGGAAACAAGCGCGCAAGTAACTACCAGGAAGTAATTTCTAATCTGTTGCTCAGCTTCAAGGAAATGGGGTGCAGAATGTCGGTGAAAGTCCACTATCTTCACTCCCATCTCGACTTCTTTCCAGATAACCTCGGAGCTGTAAGTGACGAGCATGGTGAACATTTTCATCAAATAATCTCAACGCTTGAGCACCGCTATCAAGGCCGATGGGACGAGTCCATGCTTGGAGACTATTGCTGGTTCTTAAAACGAGACACAACTGTTGCACACAACAGAGCGACTCGAACATTTTTCGAATTGTGAACTTTTTATTCTGGCTCCTCCTTTATATTGTTTGGACAACAATTTGAAGTACGAATTCAGTATTAAACTTTATTAAAATTGATGTTTACGTTGTATTGCATTTTTTGTTTGAGTTATATTGAAAATGTGATCTTAAGTATCCAATATTACCATTCAGGGTGAAGAGCTTTGTGTGATGAAGACTGTACTTACCTTGACTTGAATTGCCTTCAAAGGGAATAGTATTTTTTGTAATATTTATTGGTCGTTATGCAATATCCTATTTTCAAATGTCTCACTTGTATGCAGATAGCTCAATAAAAATGGTATTAGATTGATAGGCTTTTGGTATTTGTTGAATCAACTTTTGTATTTTTGAAAAAAAGTTCACTCCAAGGGAATTTGTGGTTTTCATGGGAATTTTCTAAAAAAAAACCTTACGTGCTAGAGAAAAACGGATTTCAGATTTGGAATCAGCGTGTGAAACTTGGTTAGAAATGTACAATTTGGTTCCGGTAACAGAGAAAAAATATTATTTTGTTGTGCAGTGTAATTTGATCTTCGACTCAATTCAAATTTGTACAAGTTACAGTAATGCTGTTATTCTTGTAATATTGTTGGGAAACTGCGGATTAAGTTTTAAAAAAACACAGGCTAAATTTTGCGGGTGTGTTCTGAGAAGAATAAGATATATCTAAAGACCAAGCTCTATTCAGAGACAGGAGTTTCTATCTCAAAAGGAATTCAAATGTATTCTCAAGTAGCTTTTCCCGATATATTGCCATGGAAACAAAACAAAACCCTTGAAGTAATTCTCAACTCTTTAGTTTACTTGGCTCCTTGCACGTAATTTCCGGAGACAAGAGTTTCTATCACGTAGCAGGTCTGGTGGGTCTGCATGTCTAGATTGATTTTTATTTAAAGACTGGCATTAGAGGAAGAAACAAGACAATGACATGTCTCTGAAGCGTGTTCAGTATCTTTTAAAGCCAGAAACATTTTCCCTTTGATTGCCTTTTAAGCAGGCTGAGAATGGTCAAACCCTTTCTTTTCTATTATGTTTAAAATAATAGTGTGCCAACATTTATTCCCTAGTGTACAAAGGCACGTCTGAGTCCAAGTGTACCAACGGAAAAAAGGACACCAATGCAAAAAAGCTGCACTAAAAGGTAGACGTTGCTGAGCTGCACTCAAAATCGTAATTAGTAATGTAAAAACCAAAGTCTAGAAACCCACATGTGTTGTGTATGGCAGTATCAACTTGGTTTTTTTACTGGTATTTTCAAAGCTTGGGTGATTTTTTGCATGCATAAAGCAATCTCAAGATTTCAAGTAGGCGTTATTGATATTTAAAGAGTGGCTTTATCAGCATTCCCTGACAATTAAACAAGTTAGAGTCCCTAAAATTTTTTCCATTTAAAATTTATTAATCAGTTATGATTAGAATGATCTATTGTTGTCTCAATTGCTGATTAAGTGAAGATATTCTCCTGCTAACATAAGGAAACAATGTAACCATTAACATGCACTGTGGTATTACGCGCATCTTATTTATGTGAAGTTGCTTGATTGCAAATACCATACACAAGTTGTAACTTGTAGAGTTTGGCGTTAACAAGACTTAACAAGGCGCTGAACACGAATCTGGGCTCAGTTTTTTTCTAGCACGTCCAGTTTCTTTTTTATTTAATTTTCAAAATTTTTCAAATATGGTTTCGAATTGCTGATCAACTAGGTTGATTTCGTGTAAAAACATGCAGGTACAGGGATTACAGGGTGTCTGAGTTGTTAATCAAGCATTCTGTGTTATACTGTCACTACAACGGAGGGATTTTGATGCAAAAGATGTCAATTCACTTTCAATACCTGGGCTATTCATTACGTAATTTCATGAAATCATAATATTTGTGAATTACGTAATTTCATGATCAGAACAAAGATTCTCACATGTAGTGTCTCTTTGTTCCACACACGAGTCTCTATTGGCTTTTGTTTAATCAGACTTTAGCCGCTGTCTATTTGCTCTTAAACAAGACAAGAAAGGATTAGGCCTGCTCGAGAAATGAAGCCACTGGTAATCCTTGTTCATTTCTTAAACAAAGTTATTCAGATTCGGTTGTGTTGTCATTCTTAGCCGCTCATCTCGAAGATAGTGTAAAACTTCACTACTCTGTGCAAAACATATTATTCTCAACCAAATGCCCCCTCGAAGAGGATGTAAAAACAATCCTGATAGCGTTTCCTACATTTGTGGATAATTCATTTTTAAATCACAACGCAAGCCACTAAGTCAAGCTGTATGAAGTGCTTATAGTAATTACTTTGAGTGTGCAATTGGTGATGAGGATAAGCAATGGGCACCTCACAGATGTTGTACATCTTGTTATGTGACATTACGTGCTTGGAAACGAGATGAGGATAGAAAAATGTCATTCGCTGTGCCTGCTGTATGGCGGGAACCAGTTGACCATGTGTCTGATTGCTACTTTTGTTTAACGCAAGTTCAAGGCTACTCCCGAAAATCCAAGCTTACTGTGCAGTATCCAAATGTTACATCTGTACACCTGCCAGTACCACACGGTGTCGAGCTTCCAGTTCCATCATCTACACAAGAACGGACCGACTCATCTACTGGCAGCGACGAGCCTTCAACAAGTTACAGTGACGGATCCAGTCCATACAAACCATCAACAGCTGAGCAAGCCGAGCTCAACGATTTAGCCAGCAATCTGGCGCTTTCTAAAGAGTGTGCTGAAGTACTAGCGTCATGTTTGAAGGAGTGGAACCTTCTTGGTCCAGATGCTCGGATCTCTTCATTTCCAAGTAGGAATACACCATTCTCCAGTTTCTTTACAAAGACTGGTTTACTCTGTCACTGTACTGATGTTCAGGGATTGTTTCGTACACTCGAACTGCATCACGATCCTACAGAATGGAGGCTATTCATAGATGCATCTGTAGTAAGTCTTAAAGCTGTCCTCCTGCATAATGGTAATGAACAACCACCAATTCCAGTTGCACATGCAGTTGGTATGAAAGAAACATACCAAGCTATGGAGGAGGTTTTAAGTGCCATAAAATATGAAGAATACCGGTGGAAGATATGTGGTGATCTTAAAGTTCTTGGCTTGCTCTTAGGATTACAAGGTGGTTACACCAAACATACTTGTTTTTTGTGCCTATAGGACAGCAGAGCAGATGAAAAGCACTATAGACAGGAAGTATGGCCGAGACGATGAAGCTTCATACCAGGTGAGCACAACGTACAGCACCCTCCTCTGGTTGGTCAACAAAATATACTTCTACCTCCACTGCACATAAAGCTCGGCCTGATGAAGCACTTTGTACGGGCAATGGATAAACGCGGCGAAGCATTCATCTTCTTGCAGCAAAAATTCCCCCGAATTAGCGATGCAAAACTCAAAGGTGGCATATTTGTTGGACCTCAACTCCGACAGTTACTTAGGGATGACAAATTCCACAATATTCTTAGGGACAAAGAACTACAGGCCTGGACCTCTTTAAAGTCTGTTGTGGAGAAATTTCTTGGAAACAAGCGCGCAACTAACTACCAGGAAGTAATTTCTAACCTGTTGGTCAGCTTCAAGGAAATCGGGTGCAGAATGTTGGTGATAGTCCACTATCCTCACTCCCATCTCGACTTCTTTCCAGATAGCCTCGAAGCTGTACGTGACGAGCATGGTGAACATTTTCATCAAATAATCTGAATGCTTGAACACCGCTATCAAGGCCGATGGGACGAGTCCATGCTTGGAGACTATTGCTGGTTCTTAAAACGAGACACAACTGTTGCACACAACAGAGCGACTCGAACAATTTTCGAATTGTGAACTTTTTATTCTGGCTCCTCCTTTATATTGTTTGGACAACAATTTGAAGTACGAATTCAGTATTAAAGTTTATTAAAATTGATGTTTACGTTGTATTGCATTTTTTGTTCGAGTTATATTGAAAATGTGATCTTAAGTACCCAATATTACCATTCAGGGTGAAGAGCTTTGTGTGATGAAGACTGTACTTACCTTGACTTAAATTGCCTTCATAGGGAATAGTATTTTTTGTAATATTTATTGGTCGCTATGCAATATCCTATTTTCAAATGTCTCACTTGTATGCAAATAGCTCAATAAAAATGGTATTAGATTGATAGGCTTTTGGTATTTGTTGAATCAACTTTTGTATTTTTGAAAAAAAGTTCACTCCAAGGGAATTTGTGGTTTTCATGGGAATTTTCTAAAAAAAAAACTTACCTGATAGAGAAAAACGGATTTCAGATTTGGAATCAGCGTGTGAAACCTGGTTAGAAATGTAAAATTTGGTTCCGGTAACAGAGAAAAAATATTATTTTGTTGTGCAGTGTTATCAATAAAATGATTCTTGAAGACTGCCGAAGAAGACTTATTGGATCGTACATGACTGGATCCTCGAATTATATAAAATATCGCCAGTAATTACTAACCTCGTTAGAAACAATATGTCGAAATGGAACACACAACTTCTCCTTTCTCACAACTCAGGAACTAACAAGTCTAACAAGTCTAATCTTATTAAAATCAACAGAGGTATCTTTCAAGGGGACTCACTCTCCCAACTTCTTTTCTGTATCGCTCTTATTCCGCTATCTAACGAACTAAACCACTCGAAATCTGTTTATAAAGTTTTCGATAAAACAACGAACCACCTATTTTACATGGACGATCTTACGGTTTTTGCTAAAAACGATGACCAACTGGAAGGGTTACTGATTACAGTAAAGAAATTTAGCAATGATATTTGTAGTGGATTTTGGCCTCGATAAATGGGCCAAGGCGACGTTTCTACGAGGGAGATTAAGTGTTACATCGTCCGTTATAATTGACCAGGAAACTATTATCAGAGAATTAGACCCAGAAGAAATGTATAAGTACTTAGGAGTCAATGATGGTGACGGAATTAACCATGCTGCTGTGAAGGAGAAGATTCATAAAGAGTTCTACAAGAGAGTGAGATTAGTACTAATAACAGAATTAAATTCTAAGAACAGGATTGAAGCTTTTAACACACTTGCTATTCCTGTTGTGCAATACAGTCACAACATCATAAATTGGAATCCTCCTGAAATAGAAAATATGGACCGTAAGACCAGAAAACTACTAACTTCAAATAATATGCTCCACTCCAAAGCAGACGTTGACCATTTGTCTCTGCCTAGAAACAGTGGAAGGCGTGGACGTATTCAACTCGAAATGTCCTAAAAAATTTCAACAATTGATATGAATAAATATCTTGAAACCTGCGAGGATTGGATGTTGATTTTAGTCCGCCGTCACGAACGTGGCAAAAAATTACACTCAACTACCAAAAAGGCTAGAATATTTGAAAATGACCTGAACATCGAACCTGAAGATGCTGAGCAAAACCTTCAGGCCACCTGTGCTAGAAAAGCTAAAATAGTCGGGAAGAAAAACGCTCAAAAACAACTTATTGATCGATGGAGCCAGAAGTCTCTGCACGGACAGTATGTTCTCCGAAGCCAAAACCCTGATGTAGATCAAAATACAACCCATCAGTAGCTTAGGAGTTCAGGACTGAAGGCAGAGACTGAAGGCTTTATCATTACCGCGCAAGACCAGAGTTAACAAACTCGAAACTATCAGGCATACATTCTTAGAAATGGCGAAGATCTAAAATGCAGACTGTGCGATAAACAAACTGAGACGATTGACCACATGGTTGCCGGTTGCCCCGTACTAGCCCCAAGTGAATACACCAAGCGGCATGACCGTATTGGCCAATATCTGCACTGGGGTATATGCAATCATT
>RDPX01000193.1:681991-701926 GCA_003991215.1 Morbakka virulenta | reverse complement strand
GAAGTTATTATCCTTCAGGTATTCAAATACAGAGTCAGGCAAACAGGATGTACAAACTTTTAATGGAACCGTTTGAAGAGTAATTGGTCGAAAGTTAGAAGGGTCATCGGTGTTACCCTTCTTGTGTATTAAAATCGTATAGGCCTTTTTCCATTCAGGAGGAACTTTGCCAGAAATCCATATGATTTTAATTATTTCTGCGAGGAAAGACCGTAGATAGGGACATCGTTTAAAGCAAATTATGGGTATTTTATCTAGTGGGCATGGTGAGGCAGATGACTTCATACGACGAATAACTGATGTGATTTTTTTATATGATGGAGCATCAGTGTTGAAAGGGGGCTCGGGTTTGTTAAAAGACGGTATCCATGATGGAATTTTAAAGTGTTTGTTAGGAATTGTCAATGAAAGTATTTTTGAAAAGTATTGAATAATAATGATAATAATAATAAGTGAATAATGTCTTGATATTCGAGTAAATAATGTCTTGATATTCTTTAATACCAACAATACTACTGAAACCAATAATTTGATTGTTGCGTGTCAGGTATGGGCATCAAAACAGCCAAGTTTCAAAAAGATCAGGAAAGATGGGAGATCCAAACAGGAACCGTGGTGGAAACGGCGAATCCAAAGATATATTAAGGATCTTAACAAGTGCATTAATTTACTTACAAGGTATAAGAAGGGTGAAGTGAAAGCATCGAAGAAAATTGAAAATATCTCTACTAGGTTTAAGATCAAAGTAAATGGACTTGGAACAGTAATCGAAGAACTCAAATAGCGAGTATTAGCAAAAGTGGCCAAATTGAAGAGGTATAATGAGAGAATAGAACAGTTTCGACAAAATAGGCTGTTTAATTCCGATCAGAAAAAACTGTTTGCAGAACTTAATGGTTGTAATTTTGGAAGTAGTGAAATACCAGATGCAGCAAAAAGTCATGCCTTTAAGAGTGACGTATGGAGTAAAGAAAAAGATCATAACAAGGACGAAGAATGGCTACAAAGATTGAGGGAGGAGCGTAACTACCCAAAACAAAATGAACTGGTAATTACAACAGAAATGATCTCAAAGCAAGCTAGAAAAATTCATGATTGAAAGGCACCTGAATAAGATGGTGTACACTGCTTTTGGATGAAAAGCTTATCTGGGCTTCACGAGAGAATATCTGAACAATGAAATAAGTTTTTGAATGGGAATGAAGAACTAGCTGAATGGTTGACTTTTGGTAGAACAGTGTTGTGTTTAAATCGCCCCATTTCTTGTCTTCCTTTGATGTGGAAATTACTAACAGGTATCATATCGGACTGTCTCTACAAATTTCTTGATGAAGAAGATATAATACCTGATGAGCAGAAAGGATGTTAGAGAAATTGTTGGCACGAAAGATCAATTGTTTATCGACAAGGCAGTCCTTATAGATTGCAAACGAAGAAGTAAGAACCTTGCTATGGCATGGATTGACTACCGCAAAGCATATGATATGATACCACATAGCTTGATTGGAGAACGTTTAGAATTGTTTGGAGTGGCTGAGAACACCAAAACGTTTTTATTAGGTAGTATGAGTAAGTGGAAGATGGAGTTAACATCTAGTGGTACATATCTTGGAGCTGTCGAAATTAAGAGGGGGATATTTCAGGGGGACAGTTTGTCGCCACTTTTGTTTGTACTTGCCCTAATCCCTTTAACCTTAATACTAAGGGAAGTGAAAGTTCATTATGAGTTTGGTGATAAACTCCCACGTTTGAACCATTTGTTGTTCATGGACGATCTAAAATTCTTTGGAAAGTCACTTAAGCTAATTGATTCACTCGTAAATACGGTATATATGTTCAGCAAAATATTGGGATTTAATTCGGGATAAAGAAGTGCGGATTGTTGGTTTTGAATAGAGAAAGAGTAGATAAGAGTAAGAGTAAAGGTTTGGTTCTCATATATGGGAAGGTTTTGAAAGCAGTTGATAGGAAGGATATCGATACCTGGGGATAACTGAGTATGATAAAATCAAAGAGAAAGAGATGAAGGATCAATTTGTAAGAGAGTACAGCAGACACACCAGACTAATTTTGAAATCCAAACTGAACGGAAAGAACAAGATACACGCCATAAACCGTTGGGTAGTGGCAGTATTGAGGTATGGAGCAGGAATAGTAGAATGGAAATGTGATGAGCTGAGGAACCTGGACAGGAAAACCCGAAAGCTCCTAACAATGCACAAAGCTTTTCATCCTAAAAGTGATGTAGACAGTTTATACCCAGATAGGAATGCCGGTGGAAGAGGACTTATGAATTGCAAAGATACAGTTAGAAGTGAAGAGAATAATCGTGGATGGTACCTAAAAAATTCCAATGATTCATTACTGCAAGCAGTGAAACATGTTGGTGTAATTGAATACCAATCAACGGTTAAAAAGGAAGATTTTAAAAAGAGAAACAAGGAGAAAAGTAAACAAAAATAGCTGGGAAAGCAGATGTATGGGCAAATTATCAGGAATAAAAGTAAAAATACTGACGAGAAGAAATCGTGGATCTGGATAACACAATCAGATTTGAAAGTGATCACTGAAGCTTTAATATTTCCTGCCCAGGAACAAGCAATACGGACAAATTATGTTAAGTATAAGATTGACAAAACCACTGATTCAACTAATTGTAGATAATATGGAGAAAGGGGAGAAACAGTAAACCACATCCTGAGCGAGTGTAAAAAGCTTGCTCAGAAGAATACAAAAGACGACATGACAACGTCGCTAAAATTGTCCATTGGAAGCTGTGTGGAAATCTGAATCTTAAAAGAGCCGAGAAATGGTATGAGCATGAATCTCAAACAGCATTAGAGAATGGAAGCCACAAACTATTATAGGACATGAACATTCAGTGTGACAATGTCATTAAGGCACGACGACCAGACCTCGTAATTATTGATAAAGTTGACAAGTCTACGATCGTCATCGATGTTGCCATCCCTGAAGACAACAGAATAAGTGAAAAAGAACAGGAAAAGATTGACAAGTATCAGAAAATTAAAAGAGAAATCCAAAGACTTTGGAATCTGAAAAAAGGTAACATTGTACCTGTTGTCTTGGGGGTTCTTGGGAGTGCGACGCAAAATTTTACGAAATACAAGGAAAAGATTGGGATTGAGATTAGCATTGCCGACGTTCAGGAAACAACGCCATCAAGAACAGCTAGGATTTTGCGAAAGGTATTAGAGCACTGAAAGGGAAAGACTATGATGAGAGACCTTTGTTTACTGGTTGTAACCGGCTGTCTCACACACAGAACGGCTTAAGATCACCCAGTGCAATAGTTGGAAATTGAAGATAATAATAATAATAATAATAATAATAATAATTCGTCCTGGGTATGACGATAAACTGAATCCGGTTGTGGAGTTTTGACGTGGGAGAATGAGGTTATTCTTTGCCACAATCACCTCCAAGTCACCTTTGGGCAAGGTGCAGTACCTGTTAGCCTACTCCGAGACCCTTTAATACCGGTTTGACATCCGGCAGAGTTCATTCTGTCGTCATTCACATTATCCGCGGCCCCTAGAAATACCAGGTTGGCGTCTGGCGCATGATAGTATTACCTCAGGGTAATCATGCAACTCTCTTTAGCCGCGGTGAAGGCAACATGATAGTGGTGGTATCGCGAAAAAAATACCAAGGAAGGAGATTGATGTTGGGTCAGGATCTTTGGCTTCTGTAAGTGATGTACGGTACAGAATTGTCCATCTTTTCTTTTCTGTGAGTATAGTTTACCACTTCAGTGCTGAGATGTACTCACCCTCTCTTCCTATGGCCAGGATGGGGTCATTAGCCTTGGTCGGCAGCCATCCTAGGAAAAGGAAAACTCCGCAGAACAAACCAACCGCAGTTGTAAATATCAGGTTGACGTCTGACGGGGTGTACCTGAGTCTTATGGTTTGGGTTGGACCATTAGCTTTGGTTGGCAACTTCCCTAGAGATGGTGTCACAATAAAATTACTGGTGCTTGTGACACCTTATCACCACTACCCCCTTTTTGCGTGAAGGTGCCTTGCCCTGAAGGTGTCCCCTGGTTTGACAGCGGGGACCCGGTCGTCATCCTATGACTGTACGAACCAAGTGGTCAAATGAAGTAAATAAGATTGTTATGGAATGCTTCTTGAGAAGCAAGCCTTTTGATAAGAATGAAAAACCAGGTAACGAATGATGCATGAATGGAGAGAACAGGGAGTCTTTGATGTTACTAAGTAACGCTTGTTCGATCAAGGAAGAGCCATTAGAAAAAACGGTCGGGTCTCTAATTTGGAATTGGAAAGTATTCAAAAAAAATAAATCTAGATAGTGAGGAAGTGAATGTGAATACAGAAGAGGTTGAGGATAGACAAAAAGGCAATAACAGAGTGATAGGTAGGAAAGAAAGTGACCATATATTTCATGAACCAAACGAGAATTTTGGCGATGTGATTCCTTATATTATACAACCACCCCACTACGAGACTATGTCCCCGCACCAAGTGCCCACCCGGCTGGGCACAAGCTCCCAAGAAAGAGCTGGGTAAACTTCAACAGGCTGAGGTCAGGCTATGGTAACTTTGGTAGCTCGCAGCACAAGATCGGACTGTCCAGCAGCTCCTCATGTTAATGCGGAGACAGCAACCAAAACGCAAAACACATAATCAATGACTGTGCCACCTTCAAACCATCTGGTGGTGCTAGAGCGCTGAGAGAGCAGCAATTGAGTGATGAGCAACAGCAATGGCTGCAGATGATAGAATGGTATAGAAGTCATACGAGAGAAGAAAATATTGAAACATTAGATGAAGAAAGGCAGCTAATTATTGCTCATTTAAATGTTATCGTCATTGACGATAGGAATACCGATGGAATTAGCTTTAAGAATGTTAACATGAAAAGCCTAAATGTAGCTGCTGCTAAAGAGTGTTGGATTTCATCGAAACGAAGAGAATAACAGAAACAAATAATTTCATCAAAGCTGCAGGTGTCTGGGTAGCAGATCGACTAGGGCTTAAAAAATATAAAGGAGGAAGAAAGAAGGATCCGTTGTGGAAAAGACGTACTGAATGTGATATAAAGCAACTTATTAATGATATTAACATTCTTGAATGGGTAAAGAAAAAACAGATAGGCGTCGAGAGAGAGGGTAAGGCAAAATTGGTAAAGGAAAAATACAGAGTAGAAAGGAAGGGTTTAACAAAACTAATTGGAGAATTAAAACAAAGGGTCCTTTCCAAAACTGCAAAAATTACCCTATACGGACAGCAAATAGAACAGTATAGAATAAATAGATTGTTCCGAGTGGATCAAAAGAAGATCTGTAACGAGTTAAATGGAAATGCTAGAAACAATAATGGTGACATACCGAATGCAGAGGAAAGTAGAACCTTCTAGAGTGAAATTTGGAGCGTAGGGGAAGAGCATAACAAAGATTGGTTGGATTGCTGATTGGTTGAATGGTCTGAAGGAGAAAATGGTAAATGTTGAACAGAGGAATATTATAATTGATAAAGATATGGTTATATAGCAATGCAGGAAAATGCCAAATTGGAAGGCACTCGGGCATGACGGAGTGCAAGTGGATAAAGAAACTAAACAGAGTACATGAAAGGATAGCTAGTCAGTTAAAGGATATTCTTGATGGGACAATAGAAATTCCAGCTTGGACGACCTACAAAAGAACAGTATTGGGTCAGAAGGAACCAGCAAAAGGAAATGCTGTTGAGAATTTAAGACCATTAATCTGTCTTCCACTGATGTAGAAGCTGCTAAATGGTGTTTTTTCGGAAGAGATGTATTGTTTTATGGAAAGCGAAAATTTGCTTCCGGAAGAGCAAAAAGGTTGTAAGAGAAAGAGCAGAGGGACAAAAGATCAGCTACTTATCGATAAAGCAATACTAAACGACTGTAAGAAGAGGAAGACGAATTTAGCTATGGCGTGGATTGATTACAGGAAAGCCAATAATTTTGTCCCACATAGCTGGATTCTAGAGTGTCTTAATATGCTTGGTATTGCTAACAATATCAGGAACTTTATGGAGAAAAGTACGAAACAATGGAAACTCCTGTTAACTTCAAATGGGTCTGCACTGTGTGAAGCAGATGTAAAAAGAGGTATCTTCCAAGGAGACAGTCTTTCCCCACTGATATTTTTGATATGCATGATCCCACTGTCTCTTGTCTTGAGAAAAGTGAATACATCTTATCACTGGAGTAAGAAAGAATTCAAATTGAATTACCTCCTCTTTATAAATGATCTCAAATTGTTTGGAAAGAGTGAGGATCAAATTGATAGCTTAATCCAAACAGTATTTGTATTCAGCAAGGAAATTGGCATGGAATTTGGCTTATAAGAATGTGGAGTGATTATTCTGAAGAGAGGGAAGTTGATTAAGTGTGAGGGAATTCATTGGCCTACGGAAGATATTATAAAAGAGGTAGATGAAAATGGGTATACCTATCTTGGAATTTTGGAGTTAAAGGGGATTAAAGAGAAAGAGATGAAACTTAGGGTAGTAGCTGAATATAAAAGATGATTGAGGTTGGTGTTAAAATCTAAATTAAATGGTACGAATAAGATTTAAGCTATTAATACCTGGGCAGTTGCACTCTTTAGATATGGGGCAGGAATTATAGATTGGAAAGTTAATGAGCTGAAGAAGTTAGATAGAATGACGAGAAAGACCTTAACGATGTATGTTGTTCTGCATCCAAAGAGCGATGTTGCTCTATTATACTTGAAAAGAAAAGACAAAGGAAGAGTCCTGATTGGAATTGAAACATGTGTAAGATTGGAGAAAAACAATTTAGGTTTATATGTTTGTGAGTCAGATGAGTTGCTTTTGAAGGGTGTTAAAAAATGGGCATAATTAGAACTGACAATTTGGTAGAGAAAGAGAAATTTAAGAGACAAAATCAGACTAAACTGAAATTTGAGTGGCATGAAAAAAGAATGCATAAGCAGTTCGATCGTGAAATGCCTAAAGAAGTAGATAGAGAATTGTCTTGGAAATGGATTGCCCATAGTGACTTGAAAGTACAAACAGAAGCAACGATATTTACGGCTCAAGAGCAGGCACTCAGAACAAATTATATTAAACAGAAGATCAACAAAACAACAGAAAATCTGATGAGCAGAATGTGTGGTGAAAAGGGTGAAACTGTACAGCATATAATTTGTGAGTGCAAAAAGCTTGCTCAACGTGATTACAAGAGGAGACATGATAAAATTGCTAAACTAATCCATTGGGAATTATGTGAGGAATATGGTCTTGAAAGGAAGAAGAAGAGGTATGAGCACTACCTGGAGGGGGTAGTTGAAAACGATAATGTGAAATTGATTTGGGATATTAACATACAGTGTGATGATGTAATTGAGGCGAGAAGACCTGATCTAATTGTGGTTGATAAGAAAAGCAAATCTTGTATCATTATTAATGTTGCTGTACCAGGAGATTGCAGGGTACATAATAGGGAACAGGAAAAGTTTGAAAAATATCAAAACCTAAAAATTGAATTAAAAAGGCTTTGGTCACTGAAGAATGCTAGTGTTGTACCAATTGTTGTTGGAGCTTTAGGGTGTGTAAGCAAAAATTTCAAGAGATGGACTGACATGATAAATATTGAGTTAGACATTGGTATAATACAAAAGACAGCCTTATTAGGAACAGCTAGGATTCTCAGAAAAGTCTTAGAAATGTAAGGAGAAAGAAACCTCTTGGCCTTTGGCTGCTAGTTGTGGCTAGCCCAAGAGGAATAAAGCGGCATTACGAACAGCCTGTGCAAATGCGATAAAAAATAATCATAATAATTTACAGNTGAATTAAAAAGGCTTTGGTCACTGAAGAATGCTCGTGTTGTACCAATTGTTGTTGGAGCTTTAGGGTGTGTAAGCAAAAATTTCAAGAGATGGACTGACATGATAAATATTGAGTTAGACATTGGTATAATACAAAAGACAGCCTTATTAGGAACAGCTAGGATTCTCAGAAAAGTCTTAGAAATGTAAGGAGAAAGAAACCTCTTGGCCTTTGGCTGCTAGTTGTGGCTAGCCCAAGAGGAATAAAGCGGCATTACGAACAGCCTTTGCAAATGCGATAAAAAATAATCATAATAATTTCCAGTTAGGCTTGTTCTTTGACCTGAACTAGTATTCCTCATGGTTAAGGTGCTCTTCAACTCAATTGATGGTGTCACAAATAAAAATACCAGCTGGAGACTTGCTACAAAGAATGATCTCTATTACGAAAGAGAGGAATCAATAGAGGGATTTACATAACAGAGAATATGAGACTGGAGCTGAAGATAAAGGGTCCTCTTTTAACCGTTGTTCCATGGAGGGGCAGCGTGGGACCAGTAGTCGTCCTACTACTGTCAGAATTGAATGTCGAAATGTATAATTGCAGCAGTAATAAAATGTTACTTTATGCCTACGCCTGTTAAAGATAATGTAAAACGAGTGAGGGGCTATAGACTAAAGGAAACATAGGATCCAAAAGAGAGACAAAGCGTGGAAGTAACCCAATAGAGATTGTGTGACCAAGCTTGCATGACTGAAAAGAACGGCTGTTTGGCTAAGGTGAAACTAAGAAAAAATGGAAAGGAGAATTGCAACAGAGGCGGAAAAGTTGGTTAATGCTACTAATGTAGTCAAGCAGCAGAGTACATTATGATGGATTAAATAACAGGGACTATCTCTGAAAAAATGAGCGATTAATGTTAACAGATAAAAGATAGAAGAGAAGAAAATACAGAAATTATAGAAGAAATAAAACGAAATAAAACAAAACAAAGCAAAATAATGAGAGAAGGAAATGTAAAAAATCTGACTGAATTTGTTAATGAAGTGAAGGAGGTGTTGATAGAAATTAGAATGGATATAATATCTGGTACAATCAAAGTGCTAAGTGCTACTGCATTGTAAGTTACAAGAAAATTAGACTTTGCGAAACTGAAGAGAGAAAAAAAGACGAAAGAGCCTTAATAGAAAACAAGAATAAGTGAATCTATTTACAAACTGGAAAACATTTCAACATTCTTGTACATAGAAAGAGAGGTGAAACATTAATGAAGAGCGGATGTCATCGACTATCAAAGAACTAAAACCCAAGAAAAGAAATCAGTCCCGTATTCAATGAGTTAAAACATAAAATGCAAGCAAAGGAGTCCAAAGGATACGAACAAAGGATGGGATAGCATCAAGTTTATTGACTGTTCAGATATGACAAAATAGGGTATATTAACAACTTCAGAGTTTCACCAATAGAAAGAATTCAACACGCAATGCTGATGAAAGTAACAAAATGTGCTCAAACATATGGGATAAAGAAATACAAAATAACTAAAAGGCTATATGGTTAGAGAGGCCACGAAACATCAAACTTTATGTTGCATAGAATGACATTAATATAACAACCAGAATGGTTAACCACCAATTCAAGACAGATCTTAACTGGTAAATATCTGCCCCGATGTAGTTCAAGGGTTATGCATTATGAAACTAATATCTTAGTACGAGAAGATTAATACCTAGCTAAATGAATTGATTAACAGCAAGAAAAAGACCTTCGTAGACCACCACTGTTATAACTGTCAAAAAGACTTTCAAAACGCAAAGCAGTTGATAACTATCGACCAATATCATGTTTGCCATTAACGTGGAAACTGATGGCAATCATCATCTCTCCAAGTGTACACACCTTTTTGGACGAGAATGAAACAGTTAACTGAATAACAAAAAGGTTGTAAAAGAAATAGTAAGGGTATAAAAGATAAGTTTCTGGAGGTTCAAAACTAATAAAAAGTACAGGGAATAAACTTGTCAGTAGTGATAAGATCAAGAGTGTTGAAGAGGAATACGAGTATTGTAATGTAATGGAGTTAGATACAATAATAATGGAAGAGGAAGCGAAAAACACATTCCAACAAAAATTTCTTAGCAGAGTGAGACATTTTACGTAATAAAATTAATGGGAGAAAAAAGATTTAAGTAACAAATAGATATACGTAAAGAGGAAGATTATAAACATTATACTAAGAAATTAGGCGTGATTTTTAAACAAAATGGTTTAAAATAGCATCTTTGAACTTTTAGATTTTTAGATTTTAGTGATTAGTTCCTCTAAATTTCAGCTATTCAATTTAGGCTCGTTTTTCAGGATTTTCAGTGTCTTATTATGTGCTGATAGTCTTAGATCAGCCCAAAAGTTGTTTTAACAGTATAAAGATATATATATATATATATATATATATATATATGGTAAAACACGAAAAACAATAACTGTGATTGCAACTAATAGTTCCACAATATTTCGATCATCAGGCAATAATGCTACAAATACTGTACAAGCTTTTTATAAACAAATAAAGTAGGCTGCTCATTAAAAATAATAAAAATTACAGGTGGTAACGTATTACAATGTGTTAATATTCTGAGAAAGGAAGAAAGAAAGGAAGTCCCATGTGAATACTGTTTCAAATTACTAAAGAGTGATTTACTTTCAAATTGGGCAAATAGGTGTTCGCTGTTTGATCAGGAAAGGGGGTCCCTTGCGATTAGTTATTAGCTATGAAGTTGCAGAGGAGGAATTTGTTTTCGTGTCGACATTTTGAAATAAGTTCTGATCTTTTGATGAGAAGTTGTCTTGTCTTTACCATCAAGTTTTTAGTATTTTAATACGAGCTCTTGAGACAATGAAGATTGCATAGACAGAAGCACAAAATAAATGTAAAAATAAGGCAAGGAAGGAAAATACCAAAAAATAAAAATAAAAGGAAAAGCCAATACACAAGCAATACACAAAAAAGGTTGACATCGTTTGAAGAAGATAGCTAGTCATCATAAAGGAACGGATATCTGACAGGATGTACTAAAGCACTAATGTGTATGTCACAAGAGCAGTTTCTGATCACTAATTCCAAAAAGGTTGACCTTTCTTATCAGCTCTTTGATTCCAGCTATTAAAAATAAATCAAGTTCAAATTTAAGGTTAAAAATAATACGCTTAGCACTAGCGTCAAGTTCTTGCCCAATTTTCCAAATTTGTGATGAAAATGTTGTTTGATACATTAAAAGAATTACCATTTATTTTTAGTTTTCTGCTTTGGGAGTAACCATTAGACAAAAGTTATTTAATGAAATCCTGGCCATATTTCTTCCCTTTCTGATGCAATTAATAAAGTGTAGCCCAAGCGAATATTATGGTATTATATAGAACTGATGTAGCTGCAAATGTAAGCATTTTAAACTTCCAATACCAATCATTAAAATGCCTTGTTACTTTTATTTTGGTGTCTGTTCTCAAGGTAGAATTGCCATATCTGCAAATGGAAGACTGGAACTGCAAGGCAAAATGAAGGAACCGTGGGAAGATCCTTTTGGCATCAAATTCATTGCATTCACTAATCTTCTACTAAGTCTTGAGATAAACAATGACTTTCATGTATCAACTGGAAGTGAGTTATATTTCTTTATTTAATTTTTACATTTGAACATGTTTATTCAAGCAGTAAAGAATTTTTCGTGAAGTGAAAATTGCTTTGGGTGCAGTAGCATGATAGCTTCCATAAACTCTCCTGGTAATTTGATTTTCCAATTTAGTGGTAACCAGGCCTATCCAGGGTATTTTGAGTTATATAGGCTGCATTTGGGGGCAGTGTTTAACAAGAATGTGCAAACAAGTTAATTTATAGTAAATACCTTTGTCTAGTATCTCGTACAGGTAAGCAGCACTCAATACAACTTGCTTAATTCTAATTATTTCTCTTGACAAATTGTTAGGAGAGCAAATAACGATCTTCCTCCTCATGTGCCATGTCCTTCCAGAATGTAGATGGTCATGCTTCTCCACAGAGACCTGCTCTTTGCTATCCTCAGCATCTTTTTCCACTTTTCCCGGTCCAAGTTGATATGCTTTTCATGAATCTTATTCTCCTACTTCCTCTGCCTCTTCTTCCACTTATCCTGCCTGTGAGAGTCAAATCCCCCAGTCCATCCTTTTTCCAAATAACGATAGCACAACGAACTATAGTTTTTAGAGCACAATGTTTTGCGTGAAACGGAATAAGTCCAAGCGTGCGCGTTGTTTACTAGAAAAAGGCTTTCAGAGCACACTGGTTATGAAGGACGTTAGAGGTTTTTATACTAAAATAATTATTCTGTTCTTTTACAGAAGTGAATACCAGGTACGGATGAAAATTGTTAAGTTTGAACATAGACTAAGTATTGAAATTATTAATTATTAAATTATTGAAATGTAACAGAAGTGTGGTTGTGAATCATACATAAAGGAAATCTTCATTTTGTGTAGACCAATCTAATTGTTTTTCAAAATAGACTACAAAAATGCCAGCTAGGCTATAGCACAAGATTCACCACTGAACTGTGAATGCTGCAAAAATTGCAAGTTAAAACGGTTCAAAGTCATTGGCCAAGCTATGTCTACCTTCAATTTAGAAGCCTTAAAAGCAGCTCATAATAAACTTTCACCCCCTCCTCCTTGCAAACAAAAGTAACTTGTGCCTGGTCTTCAACTGTTTTCTTCAGCCGGTCACAAAAAGTGCAGAGATTTCATCAGCCATTTTGTTTTCTTCAGCCAATTACAAAATGTGGTGATCTCTCTTTGATCAAATCCGATAAAATCTCCTCATTTTCGATAAAAACTCCACTTAATTTATTTTTTATAATTTTGGTGAATTGGTTCAGTCACGTGTCAGCAAAAAAGGGTAGAAAGTGTCCCCATTTGAATGGGGTACACTTTCATTAATTAGATCAGACTTTAATCAGATTGAGTTTTATCGGCCATTTTCTGTGAAAGTTAGAAGTTGGTATTTGCATTTTCCTATCTTGCTCCCTTTTTAAGTAAAAAAAATTCAACCGTTAGTAGCTCAGCCATAAAAGACAGTTTCTTCACCCAACGTAACTCTCTTTACAAATTTTTCTATGCTGAAACTACGTAAGGAAAGAGCCCTATATTTTTCATTAGAAACTGACTCAGTAGNTTTTTATAATTTTGGTGAATTGGTTCAGTCACGTGTCAGCAAAAAAGGGTAGAAAGTGTCCCCATTTGAATGGGGTACACTTTCATTAATTAGATCAGACTTTAATCAGATTGAGTTTTATCGGCCATTTTCTGTGAAAGTTAGAAGTTGGTATTTGCATTTTCCTATCTTGCTCCCTTTTTAAGTAAAAAAAATTCAACCGTTAGTAGCTCAGCCATAAAAGACAGTTTCTTCACCCAACGTAACTCTCTTTACAAATTTTTCTATGCTGAAACTACGTAAGGAAAGAGCCCTATATTTTTCATTAGAAACTGACTCAGTAGAAATGATACATAACATATATAGACAAAATTAAAAACAGCCAAATAAATTCTAGAAAAACAGAAATTTATGCAGTACTTAACCACTTGCAATAGATTTAACACATGCTTTCATTTCCCAAATTCTCGTCCCCTCATCAATACCATGATGTTCCTCGATGAGATCACCTGTCAAAAAAACAACTGTGAATTTTGAAATGCAAATGACAGAACAAGTTAATATTATAACTGATAGGTCTCGACCAAGGGTTACTCTTAATGTAGATACAATGACATAGAGAGATAAAGAAATTATGGATTTGATGGAGAGAAGAAAGTTGAAGGTCCTATGCGTGCAAGAAACCACGTGGAAAGGCTCAGAGGCCAGGAAAGTTGGAAATGGATACAATCCGTATTACAGTAAGACAACAAAGAACATGAATGGGGTGGGAATCATCCTCCACTCATCATTCACTGCGGTGGTAGTATCGGTAGAAAGATGTTCATACCGAATCAGACCGAAACTACAAAAAAACCCCCCGGTGGTGCTATTATGCAAGCATCAGTGCATACACGCTACAGACTGGATTTAATGAAGAGGAAAAGGAAAGTTTTGTGAAGACCTGGGTGACTATGTGGAAAAAACCTCCAGAGATGAACGTGTTTACACAGGAGAGAATTTAAAAGGTCCTGTTAGAGGGTAATAGGAAATGAAAGGAATATGAGGAAACATGGAATAGCTACAAGAAATGATCAAGATGAGAGAATACTGTACTTTGTAGAAGGCTTCGACCCAGCTGTCATAAAGAGATTCTTCATGAATGCAGTGGAATAAAAGGTGACCCACAAAAGTGGTCAATATAGTATCCAAATTAATTGTGTACTTTGCAGAAGAAGACTACTGAAGGAAGTCACAGACTGCAAAGTACTGTCAAGTAAATATGACACATCCAAGCCTCGACTGGAGATATGCAAGGTGACCTTGCGTACACTATTACAACGGACTAAGAAAGAGCAGCCAAGAGTCAAATGGCAAAGGCTTAAAGAACCAGGCGTTTGAGAAAGGTTCAAGAATGAGATTAGAGAAAGACTTGGAGAGATATTTCCAGTAGACTGAAAACAACGGCAAATGGAATTCGTAGTGTCTAGCGAAGTGCTAAGTAAGTACTAAGTAACGGGTCGGCTTAACAAGTAAAAAGGTGCTTGGTGGTGGAAAGAGGAGGTGCAGGAAAGTGTAAAGGAAAAAAAGCCAACATTCAAGAATTGATATACAGATGGAGTATAAAGAGATAGGACTGCGTATGGGGATCCAAAGGAAAAGGTAAAGCCAGTAGTAGCAAAAGCTAAAGCAGAAGCGTTCGATGAGATGTACAAGAACATGGAGACGTGCAAATAAATGAAATTTGTCTAGACGTGCTAGGGCAAAGAAACAAGGGCGCACAAACAACACGTCGAGATAATGAAAGATGAAAACGTGGTCGTACTGAAGTCAAAACCGGAAATTCTTGAAAGATGGATGGGTTTTTTTAAGACCTAGTGAATGTTGAGAATCCCAGGGAAGCCTAAAAACAGTGAGCCAATTCGAGTCCGAAAGGTTAGACAAATCACACGAGAGGAAGCAAAAAGAGTACTAAGCAAATTAAAGAATGGTAAAGCAGTTAGTTCAGACGAAATAGTTGTAGGAGCCTGGAAACACTTTGAAAGTTGGGGAATTGAGCTTCTAACACCCTTATTCAACAATACCTTTAAAACAAAGCAGATACTAGAGGAGGGGAACAAATTCATATTAGTTCCAATATACAAGAGCAAAGGAGATGTAAAAGGCTACTCCAACTACAGAGGAATAAAGTTGTTGAGTCAGACCATGTAGGTTTGTAAGAGTGTGATGGGTGGGAGAAGGCCAAAAGGAGCTTCATTGTTTATTCATCCACCTCAAAAAGGAATTTGACAGGATACCAAGGGATGAGATTTGGAATTGCATGAAAAGGAAAGGAGTGTCAGAAAAGTATCTGCGTTGTATTTAAGAAATCTAGTGTAGTACGAATGTCACAGATGTGCTGCTGGAAGGACAGAAGAATTAGATGTGAAGCTAGGATTGAGTCGGGGGTCAGGCCTGAGGCTACTGCAGTTTGCTGTAGTGATTGATGTCCTTACAAATAAGGTGAGGAAGAAGACCCCATGGAATTTGATGTCTGCAGATTACATTGTGCTTCTGAATAAGGAGAAAGGACAGGCTGAGGAAGAGCTAGGAGGATGGCAGAATGCACTGGAGAAACTTGGATTGAAAGTGAGCCTAGAAAAGACGGAGCAGGGCTACCATCAGGGTCTGTGACATCGCAGGAACGTTGAGACCGACATGGTTAAGGTAGTATGGACATGTGCAAAAGAGGAAGGAGGAGCATATTGCTAAACGACTGTTGAACGTGGAGTTACTTTACAGACGAAAACAGGGAAGGCCAAGGAGAGGATGGGGAGACGTGTGGGAGATAACATGATGAAAATTTGGTTGATCAAGGAGGATGCACAAGAATGACTCAATTGGAAAAGGTCAATTCGCTGTGGTGACCCTTGATCGAAAATCACGAAAAAAAGAAGAAGAAGAAGAAGAAGAAGAAGAAGAAGAAGAAATTGGTATATGTAATACGATATGAGAACAATGTTGTCTCAATTTTTGTGGTACTTCATAATATGATTGACTGATGTATATTGAACTGATTTGATGATG
This sequence comes from Morbakka virulenta, assembly GCA_003991215.1. Lineage (NCBI taxonomy): Eukaryota > Metazoa > Cnidaria > Cubozoa > Carybdeida > Carukiidae > Morbakka > Morbakka virulenta. The sequence continues at coordinate 685,894 of RDPX01000193.1, read as the reverse complement.
CCTGTCATCGGTAAAGTGATTTGCTACATTGTTTTACTTTTATACTTTTCTTGTTGTACTTTTTATGTAAAGTTTAACACAAATATTACTCATAACGTTTACGCATTATTATTGCATTGTCATGAATGTAAACATATCTTTAATACAAAAAAAGGTTAAACGCATCTTAAATACTAAGCGAGTTTAAATATAATTGAACTTGCCTGTGAGTCACATGAAGGAATAATAAGCTATGTATAAAGACATTAAATCACTCTTTATTAAACAATCATCATTACAAAGGCACAGCATGACACCCTTTTTATTTCTCTGTTGATGACGTTTTCGACTAGACAGGTTAACAATCCAATTTTACTTGTCTTTGGCTGGTGACAACTTTCATTTCAGGTTCTCAAACTTCTTTTGGTGTTTTTCCGTGGAAGAGTGTAATCTTTGTTTGTAAGTGTCGTTCAAGGATGAAATTAATTTCTTTTAGTGTTTGGTCCTTAGTTTTCTTGAAAGGAAGGATTCAGCTTCTTGGATATCTTCAGCAAATCTCAAACTTTTCCTATGATTTAATTGAATTTTTTCATGAAAAAGTTGGCGACTTGTCTCTTTAAGATCTGTTTGTGGCAAATAAGCAACGGAAACACAGATCATTTGGAATCACGTGGTTGTGTAGGCATTTTAAGGAGAACCTTAAGTGATTGGTAAATTTAGCAATCTTGATCTTTGTTCTTTCCAGACGTTAGCAAGACTGAAACATAATTGTCATCTCCGTATGCTTCTCTAATCCTCTTAAAAATTCTGAACTTTATAGAGCATCTTATGAGTATTAACAAACCCACATGACAAAATCTTTAAACCCTTTGTTTTTATAACATGCTTAAATATGTGTCTTCGAAAAATAAGATGATACTACCATAATATTGCAACATAATAAATGCTGTCTGATAGTGTTAAGATGCATAATTATTGGATGAATTTCATAAATTATCATAAATTGTCAAGATAAAATTTTTATTATTTGTTAACATAAAATTATAAATTAACATAAAATTGTTATCATAAATTAGTATAAAATTTTTATCATAAATTAAAATAAAAAAAGTTATAATAAAATATTAAAGTAAATTTTTTATCATAAAATTGTTTGCATAGATTGTCATCATGACATTGTTATAATAAGATGTTATCATAAATTATTATCATATATAGTTACAAGAAATTGTTACCATGAATTGCTATCAGAAAATTGTTACCGTCTTTTGTATAAAAATCACGGTAATAATTTCATGAAACAAATGTATCAAAAATAATTGAAAATAATTGAAAAGAAGTGAAAAGAAGTTAAAAAGAAGTGAAAAGAAGTGAAAAGAAGTGAAAAGAAGGAAAAAGAAGTGAAAAGAATGAAAAGAAGTGAAAAGAAGTGAAAAGAAGTGAAAAGAAGTGAAAAGAAGTGAAAAGAAGTGAAAAGAAGTGAAAAGAAGTGAAAAGAAGTGAAAAGAAGTGAAGAGAAGTGAAGAGAAGTGAAGAGAAGTGAAAAGAAGTGAAAAGAAGTGAAAAGAAGTGAAAAGAAGTGAAAAGAAGTGAAAAGAAGTGAAAAGAAGTGAAAAGAAGTGAAAAGAAGTAAAAAGAAGTGAAAAGAAGTGAAAAGAAGTGAAAAGAAGGGGAAAGAAGTGAAAAGAAGTGAAAAGAAGTGAAAAGAAGTGAAAAGAAGTGAAGAGAAGTGAAGAGAAGTGAAGGGAAGTGAAGGGAAGTGAAAAAAAGTGAAAAGAAGAGGAAACAAGTGAAAACAAAGAAAATTGTTTTTCTTACATGATACACCTGCATGATAGGTAGTATTTTTAGTTGGGAAATTTATGTTTTATGGCACATATCCGGTAAAAAATGACGCCAGAAATCCCAACTACTATACCACTGGTCTCTATACAAAAAATTAATTCTAAACCCACATATTGCTTTCTACTAAATCTTTAAATTTTTTTTCGATCTCTTTACTTTTCAACAGAATGCGAGGGAACGATGTATTTTGGTGATATTGGTAACGGTAAGGAGGCAACGAGCGATGTTACTATATACTTTGACAATTCAAATCCAGCTACATCTTACTTTTACAGTAAAATGGCAGTAGAAACTTTGCACGGTATTGTAAAGCCTCTTGGCATCAGTAATACACTTCCAAAACTACTAAACGGCATTGTATTTCCAACAATGCCAACAGCATCATATACAACTGGAACAGTAGGTATGTATTAAAGGAGAATAGTACAAATTATTTTATTCAACAGTCAGTATTGCTTATAAATAATAATTTATGAAATATTGTTGATACTGTCAATTATATTTACTTTAAAAGTAGTCACATCTATCTATTAGCAGTTGTCAGGTTATTTTATATTTTAAGATATTCAATAAAATTAGATTAAATAATTTAACAAGAATAAAAAAATATATGTGAAATGTACAGAACAAATGTGAAATGTAGAGAAGAAATCCCCCTCGCTATAAATAAAGTTAAACAGTTATGCACTACTACAGGGTAATGTATTCTCCTGTGGAATATCCGAAAGAAAACAGAACGTGTCTACCACTTTAAAAAGAAGTCTGTTGATCTTACTCAGCAACACAACTTTGCAAAACCAATGCTCTTAATTAAAAACTTGATGTTGCTGTTGCTTGACATTAATACCAAAAGTCCAGTTGCAATGATATCTGTATGAAAAAGTTTACAATACTTGAAATACCCGTCTCTGACATGACAATGAATTATTTTTACAGTGAGAAACATACTTTTTAAACAGCTCTCTTATAACTTCAAGCCCTTTGTAGAATTGGCATAAACAGTAATTTTTCAAATTGGTATTGACAAACACAAAATGCTCTCTTATGTACCCAAGAGTTTAGCAATTAGTGCATGCAATTTTACAAAATATGGATATAAATATAAAGATATTGCTGACAAGTTGAAAAGCTTTCCAACTTGTATTTTGGAGAAAAATGTAGTTAATAGCTAGGACCAAAATAAAATTAGTCAAGTGAAATGGATGGTACAATTCATATACTAAATAACCCTTTAGTGAATTTTTCTATAATATATGAAACAGGAAGAAATAACGAAAGTAGATATTTAAAATAGAGTAAAATATAGATTACAGAGAGAGCCAGGACAACAAAAAAAATTACAATAACAAAGACCATAGAGCTTCAAAGAAGGAAATTACAGTTTGGTACATATGTATAGCATGGCGGATGTTTGACGAATCTTGGTCCTGTATTCAAATGTTTGTGTTTGTGACATTACTATATTTGAATCCTTCAATGCTGTGTTATTTCTACGAAATTTATTCTAGTATGAGGTTTAATATTCACTTCTTATAATTGTCACTATTTAAAAGATCGATTTTTGAGTGTTTTTGACAAAATATCCTGTTCTAAAAATCTTCTACGAATACAATGTTTTTTGCACATTATATGAACTTTGATTCATTATCCCATTTGTTTAAATATGTAAGAATTTTCATTTTACATGTATTGTACTAACTAAACATGTTAGTGTTTTATCCATTAATTTACTGATTATTTTAAAGCTGAGTATCCCAATGTTATAATCTTCGTTTTTAAACATTAAGTGTTCTGATAAGCTTCGCTCATTGTTACAACCTTCGTTTGTTGGATTTTGTGCGACGCGTTTCTCTTAACGTCCCCACCTTAGTTTGTTGGATTTTATGCGACGCGTTTCTCTCAACGTCTCCACCTTCGTTTGTTGGATTTTGTGTGACGTGTTTCTCTCAACGTCCCCACCTTCGTTTGTTCGATTTTGTGTGACGCGTGTCTCTCAACGTCCCCACCTTAGTTTGTTGGATTTTGTGCGACGCGTTTCTCTCAACGTCTCCACCTTAGTTTGTTGGATTTTGTGTGACG